>OU426873.1:1160000-1188069 GCA_911387685.1 Dolichovespula media
AAAAGTAAAATAGTACATTCTATTCTAATGAAATGATCGATGACAATATTGGTATACGTTTCTTTTCGACGAACGATTTATCATTCCGTATCGATCGACTACGATGACAACGATTTTTCTGACGTAATTAATTTGTCGTGAGAAAAGAAAAGAGAGAGAAAAAAGAAACTAGAAAGAAAAGAGAAAAAATAAATAATAGTAATAATAATATCGGTTATTTTGTTTTTCGTTTGCAGGTAATTTAACAGAAAACAATGACAATTGCATGGACGTTCTCGAGTTAGAAGATGTTTCATCGTTGCAATCGAAAATCGTTTTCGTAGAAAAAAAAAAAAGAAAAGAAAAGAACATAAAAGAAAAAATTTTCTAGTTTTTCCAAGTTAAGGATATACATATACATATATATACATTGAATACATATATACATATATATATATATATATATATATGGGTTATATACATTGAATACATATATATGTATTGAATACATATATATACATTGAATACATATATACATATATATATATATATATATATTTATGGGTTACAATGTACGCAGTAGAAAATTACAAAACTAAGAGAAACTGTGAGAGTTCGAAAGGATAATCCTTCTATCTTTTTTTTTTCCATTTTTCTTTTCCTTTTTCTTTTCATTTTAACATTTACCATTTGCTTGAAATATATATATACCGCAAAGGACAAAGGTGAATATAATGTGTACTTGTATATATGTATATATATATATATATATATATATATATATATATATATATGTATTATATACATAAATTGCATGTTCTTTACTTTACTTTTATGAGGCAAATTGTTCAAACTGAACATATCCGTGAATTCGCAGGCATAAGTAGGACGACCCTTTCTCGGACTATTGTTTTCCAAGAGTCGGAAAAGTCATCGTGTAATTACTCCTACGTATGAATATATATATGTGTGTGTGTGTGTGTGTGTGTGTGTATATATGGGCGTGTATACGCGCGTACACTCATATATAAATAGGACAGAAGATATAGAGGATTCTAAAGGTTTGATCTTAAGATTATTCTGTCTTAGGAAGCATCTAATTAATCCATTCAACGACAACACGTAACATGGACTACGCGTGAAAATTGGCGATGAGTAATTATTAAGAAAGAAGAAAATGATTTCTCTCTATCTCTCTCTCTCTCTCTATCTCCGTCTCTGTCTCTGTCTCGTCCTTTTTTTTCCCCTCTTTCTTTCATTCTTTTTTTATTTCCTCTTGAAAGCTTTCAATGTAAAATCGAGTGAGCTCACCTGTTGCATTCTCTCCCGTACGCGGGAACCAAGGAGGCATTCGATGTTAATGACGAGTCGAGGAGAAGGACTCGTTGGCTCGTGCAAGACCGAGTTTACACGATTTCCCCTTCGCGAACAAATTAATTCAAAATTGTTTTTTTTTTTTTCTTTCTTTATTCTTTTTTTTTCTTTTCTTTTCTTTTTATCTATCTCAACTTTGTAAGCTAAATTACAATGTATTATCATTTTAATAACAACGATAAAAAGAATACGTTGTAAAATGAGAAAGAAAGATAAAGACGGACAGACAGACAGAGAGAGATAGAGAGAGAGAGAGAGAGGATACAAAGAAAATACTCAACATTTGTCTGTCGTTTCTCATTGTAAGAGAAGAGAAACAGGACGAAAGCGGGAAAGCAAGTTGCGGTTTTATGTTCGTGCGAACGGCCGCGTTCCTCTCCTCTCTCTTTATCTCTCTCTATCTCTCTCTCTCTTTCTCTCTCTCTCTCTCTCTCTCTCTCTCTTTCTCTCTCTTTCTCTCTCTCTCGAATCGCGATCATCCACCGTGGTGTTCCTTCACCTCGGTCACGGTTTGCGGATCGATCATCCTCCATACCAAATTTCTCAGTACTCAAGTCCTTTCTCCGATTCCGATATTAATCGTGATTACACGCTTCGTAGATGGTATTTACTTTCGTATTCATTTATTTATATATAGATATATATTTTTTTTAAATCATCTCATCTCATCTCACTCGAAAGCGATTCGAAATCAACGGATCTATGGATCTCTCGTTATATTTATCTGATTTAATTTAGTGGTTTTTCTTTTCTCTTCTTTTTTTCTGAAGTAGAGATATCCACTTTTATATAATGATATAATTTTTAGTGATTTTTATCTCATACATTTTTTTATATTTTAAAATTTGATAGATACTCGTTGCATCGATACTTATACGGAAAAAAAATTTGATAAACGGAATTATTAAAACTCGTGCCGTACTTACAAAAAGAGTATATGTCATTTCGTTCGAATGAACGATAAAATGATTTCATTGAAAAGTCTTTAACGAGAACTCGTTGACGTGTGTTATAACGCGTTTCTCGAGCTACTTCATCTATTCTATATATCTTTATTTCTTTCTCTTTCTTTCTTTCTCTTTCTAACTCCTCCACGCGTTAATACCAGGCGAGTCAAGTTATGCCGGAAAAGGAGCGCTATTGCGTGGGCACGATTGAATTATATAATGTAATATATCGACGGAAGTTAATTATAATTAAATTATGGGTCGTGTGTTTTGCTCGGGTTTCTCTCTCTCTCTCTCTCTCTCTCTCTCTCTCTCTCTCTCTCTCTCTGTCTATCTCTATCTGTCCATATATATATATATATATCTGTCTCTTTCACTCTCTCTCTCTCTTTTTTTTATTCTTTTTCATCTTCATTCATTTATCCAGTGAATAGGGTTTTGTGAAAGCCCCTCCGGACGGATGGGCTTCCTCCCTCGATGATTCCCCGCTTGGGAAGTCTGCCTCGGACTTCCCATGCCGTCGTCTACTATCCCCCATCGATTTTCCTTTATCCTCGTAGACGAGGAGATAGCTCTCTCCTCCCCTACCGGTCGACGTGTCTCGAAAGAAAACCCCGAATAAAAATTTCTATCGAAATTGTATCAAATTATACCCGGTCATATAAGAATGTAGAACTATTTGTTCGCGCATTCACGATGAATTTATTGATTTCATGTTTTTTAAATAATATCTGTCTACAAGATTATTATTATTATTATTATTAGTTTTTGCAAAGCATCGTAAAGCTATATATATATACATATATGTGTGTAGTAAATTAATTTTCTTTATGACGATTAAGTGTTTCGCGTAACAAAAAGAGAGAATGTGATATTGGTAGAGCCTTCTCATTGGATTTTGTTCGTTTAGCGAACCTGTAGCATCGCTATGAACAACGCGAATCCTTTACGACATCCCGCACCATTGCCATTGTTCTCTCACCGCCATAAGAGAGACTTGCTCATATCGCAAGAATTCATTACCTTTCTCATACTTCGACGATACGGTCACCCATAGATTCGAGATATTATATGAGATCTCGTTCGGGTTGTCCTATTATCGTAAGAATATTTTGAACGTGACTGTGCGTGTATCCCTCCTTCCCCTTCCCCCTCACCCAGGCCACGGTTTATCCTTTGTTAAAATCACCATGATAAAAAATTTCAAATATTACGTACTTCGTATATATATATATATATATATATATATATATATATATATATATATATATATATATATATATATATATATATTACTTGAATCAGCGCGAAGACGCTTTATCGATGAATTCGCAATAGTTATCTATATAAAATTGACGGGACCATAAATCGATCGATAAAGATGACGTAAGAATTATATTCATTGCGATCGATCTCGATCGTACGAACAAAACGTCTTTGACGAATTATGTAAGATGAAGGAAAAACAAAACAAGAAGAAGAAGGAAGAAAAGGACGAAGAACATTTTTAATCGATCGATTTCCGATTGTAATATAAATTGTAATATAAATTGGCCAATCCAATGAGATCGTATGAAACGTACGATTGAAAGTAAAAAATAAAATTATATATATATATATATTGTCACTTGGTGTACACTCATACGAATAATTCGCGACGTTCGATCACGACCCACGCGTAAAAAAAAGAAGAAGAAGAAAGAAAAAACGCATGCAACGGAAAGAACGATGGCCGCAGTTAACAGTAGTGCGGCATCGTTTGAACCTTATTAGCAGAACGGAAGGACTCACGAATCCATCGCGAACGCGGAGATCGTTCGAGGAACGACGCGGACGCAGTAATCCCGAGAAAAGGCGACATATTAATTTCCTCTCGCTCCCCCCGTCCACCTTTTTATATAGGCGTGGCTCCTCACGATTAGTCGGCGATCTCTCTGTATTTTAGACTTGCTACGCGATCCTTTTTTTTTTTAAATGACGCGAGTAAACGAGATTCCCCGTACGGTAAAATAACACGTTCGCCAAATCCTAATCCAAATTGGAACATTAATCTAAGCTTTGGGGTCTTTCGTTTAATTTTTTTTTCCTCGTTTCTTGTCCTCCTTGCTTTTCTTCTTCTTCTTCTTTTTTTACGAAGAACAATCGTTAGATCGATATCAATTGCAATAAGGATCGTATATATTTTTTCTTGACAAACGTTCATAGACATTAAGTTGTACCTTAATAATAGATTACACGTAGTAGTGGGTTTAATCATTATTCTCTCATCCTCTTATCGAAATGCGAGATTAATGATATTAGATCGTACGGGATATCTCGCAATATATATATATATATATATATATATATATCTTGGAAATAGATTTTTCACGCGTATTTAATAAAATATTCTAATATGCATCAGCCAATCAACCGATCGATCTATCGATCAATCAATCAATCAATATCAATTAATTAACGCGAGTAATGTGCAAAAACATAACTTACAATTACAGATCGTTGTCCGATATTGATTAATCGATTAAAAATCAATTATGACGGTAATAAGAGTGGTAATGATAGTAACATAGAAAAAGAGAGAGAGAGAGAGAGAGAAGAAAAAAAGAAAAAGAAAGTAAAACAACGATTACAATTTTCATATTTTGTTCTACGTTAAAGGTACTCTCGAAAGATCGTGTATTCGCTTGCGTTTACGCTTGTACACGGTCGTACGTACGTATATCTACGTATATACATATATATCCACGTATCTATCTATCTATATATGTATTTATGTATGTATGTATGTATGTCTGTATATAGCGTCGAATGCTAAGCGCGAAGGTTGACACCTACGCTCTCGTCTGTGCGCTCGCGTTCAAACGAGCTCTCCTCCGTCGTGCGTGTAAAACAGACGGCGGCGCGGTCGAGACGTCGTCGGGTCCGCGTTTCTCAGCCGCTGTGTTGGTCGTGTATATATATATATATATATATATATATATATACGGACAGGTAAGCGGAAAAATTGGCTCGAATCGACGGAACTACTTCCGGTGGAGCCAACCGCGGAGGCGCATCGTTCGTGAGCTCGCGCGCCGGCTGTAAGCTCGCTTGCTTGCTTGCTTGCTTGCTTGCTTCCTTACTTCCTTCCATGCTTGTGTGTATGTATGTATGTATGTACGTATGCATGTATGCGTGTATGTTTGCGCGCGCACAGCCAAGCACAGCACAGCAGAAGCGTTCGAAGCAGCACCGACACCGACGATTTTATATTTAGAATTTAACCATCGAACAAAACCGGGAATAGAGATCAGGCCACATCCGGAACCCTTCGCCGATGTTTTTCAACCTAGGATACGAGGAAAATCCTCGTAAAAGGGTTCCACCGTTTAAATTTGTCTTTCGAAAACTTTTTCCCTTTCTTTTTCTTTTTTTTTTTTTGCTCCCCCGCCTGCCCCTTTCAGACGTTGGTTATTCCATTCGATCTTTCAGGCGTTGGTTACTCCATTCGAGCTTCTTACTTCCTCTCTGGTTATTTTATTTTAATATTCGAATGTAGATCGAAGTATCACAGTCCATCTTTAGATTCCTTTCAATTTTTATTTCATTCGATTTTATTTGTTTCTACGGTCCAATCTATTTTTTTGTTTGTTCGTCTTTCTTTCTTTTTTTTTCTTCTTTTTGTTTTTGGCCAACGAAATTTCTATCATTAATTGAAATGTTCATCAGTGTTATTATATTTTGTTAATTATACGTATATATATATATATATATATATATATATGCGTGTGTGTGTACGTATATTTTTTTGTTCTTTTTACTCTTATAAAGGATCACTTAAAAGAATTCTATAGTTTCTAAAATGATAATTTAGACGTTCCACGAAAGTATCTATAATAATAGACACGCGATGTAAAATTAAAATAGATAAATAGCATCGTAAAGTTGGTAAGCGTTAACATCATTACAATGTAGTCTATATAATAGAAGAAAGGCACTAGCGAGTTTCCTGTTTCGCACACGCACGTACACATACACACACATAATATATACATATATATACATATACATATATGCATAGATAACTACAAGAAAAATAATCATTCTATAATACTCGTTTTATTCTTATTTTCTAGAGTCCCCATATAAGGTAAAATATACTAATATATATATATATATACACACATATGTATGAACGATGGTAAAGATCAGTATGTCGTCGACATTATACTTTCTTGCTCGCACGGATTTGTTATTTCGCATAACGAGATCGAGAGTAATATACACGTTCGTCCATCCATCCATCCATCCATCCATACATACATACATACACATATACATATATACGTACATACGTACGCACAAACGTATGCATATTACGTAAATAAAAGTCATACGAGACGAAGAAAAAAAAAGGGAAAAAGAAGGAAGTTACACGATACGTACAACCACCCTTCGTTCCCGTTCTCGAAAATCTCGAAGAAGTATTATAGAAAATGAATTCCTAGTTACTTCCGGACAATTTGACCCTTTATACCGGTTCCCTACTTCCGTTTCGTTTCTATTATTAAAAAAGTAGAACGCAATACAACGGAAGAGATTATTTTTCTCGAGGCATCTAACCTCGTCTTACGTATTAACAATGCAACGCTAAATTTTTACGTCGCGACATATAGTTCGTCCTCGTAATCGTCGTCGTTGTACATACACGTTGGTGTATATTGGATCCTCGATGTTGCGTCTATCCTAAGAAAGTTAACGCAAGTTGGTGACTCGGTCTAATAGAACGGAGAGAGAGAGAGAGAGAGAGAGAGAGAGAGAGAGAGAGAGAGAGAGAGAGAGAGAGAGAGAGAGAGAGAGAGAGAGAGAGAGAGAGAGAGAGAGAGAGAGAGAGAGAGAGAGAGAGAGAGAGAGAGAGAGAGAGAGAGAGAGAGAGAGAGAGAGAGAGAGAGAGAGAGAGAGAGAGATAGGAAATAGAGTTTTACGTCTTCGTCGACATCGGAGATAAACTCTAGCCGACGTTGAGAAAAGCTTTGACAAATGATTTGTGGTCTTGTATCATTCACGTTCATTAAGACGGCAAGGACCACGCGGGACGAACATGAAAGAGAGAATGGACGGACGGACGGAGGAAGAGTGGATAGATTTTTCTTTCTTTCTTTCTTTCTTTCTTTTCTCTTCTCTTTTTTTACTTCTTTATTTTTCTCTTTCCTTTTTTTTCAATGCTGGTTCAACCGGTCTCTCTTTCTCTCTCTCTCTCTCTCTCTGTTTCGATTTACTCGATATGCATCTTCACTGCGGACATTTACCAGAAACCGTCGGTCATCCTTTACGCGGATGTAGACGACGTGTTACGATAGCAAGTAGTATATGTATATACTACTATATATATATATATATATATATATATATATATATATACGTAAGAGAGGAGAACATTCGCTCTTCATCGATCATCGGAACAGACGCGTAATACGCGAGAACACGATCGTTCGATTCCAATCCGTGCTGCCCCATTTTACACGTTGATCCAAGACGGACACGTATTTTCGATTAATATTTAGAAAAATAATTAGATAACGATCGTATACGTTTACTCGTGTAGACGTTTGTTACTTTATTCGTTCGTTCACTTGCTTACTTACTCGTTCGTTTAATTAGTTTGTACTTTTAATGTACAACTTAGTAAAATAATTGGATAACGATCGTGTACGTTTACTCGTCTATACGTTTGTTCCTTTATTCGTTCGTTCGTTCGTTCGTTCGTTCGTTTGCTTGCTTGCTTACTTACTTATTTATTTAATTATTTATTTATTTATTTATTTATTTAGCGATTGACTATTTGCGCGTTATTTTCCTCCTTCTTATATCTCGACAATCGCGCTCGCCTTAGTTATCTTTCGCGACCGAGGATTACCACCGCGTCGTCGTCGTCGTCGTGGTAAGATTATTCATCGTCGTTTCCTTTTCATTAAGATACGTTTTAATCATTAGAATTGTATCGTACGACTCGCTTGGATACTTCTTTTTTCTTTTTCATTTTTTTCTGTTTTCTTTTATTTTTCTTTTCTTTACTTTACTTTATCCGTCGAAGGAAAGGATCGGCGGACGTGCGCGAGATTAAGAAAGTGTGACGCGAAATTTACTTTCCACGCGTTTCTCGTTTCTCCCTGAATGGGATAGAAAAGGAGAGTCCTCGTATATTGTATTTCATTAATCGAGGAGAGGGAAACGATTTAGAGGCAACTGAGAGAGGTGTCTGAGCGTTTATAAGAAGAAAAAAATAAATAAATCGTAAAATCAAAAAATTCAAATTTCGTCCCGAACGAGAAGATCTTCGAACGATTGTGAACGAACGAGAACGATCGAATCGATATTTCGTCCATTGTTATTTAGCAAATAAAAACGACGAACTCGTTCCAGTCCTCGAGCTCGTCTCTACGTCGACGAGCCAGTGAATCGGTCAAGGAGAAATTTCTAAGAGCACGTGGTACGTTACACACACACAGATATACATATGTATATACGCATATGCATGTACGTAAAGTTAAGTATACATCAGAAGACATGCATAGATGCATGCATACGTATACATATATATATATATATATATAACATATGTAACATCGACGCTCGCCCTAAAGTACTCGGTGTGTTGGTAGTTTTGCATCGATCTCACCTTCGACTATCATCGTCGTCGTCGTCATCGTTATCGTCGTCGTCGTCGTCGTCGTCGTCGTCGTGTCGTCGTTGTGTAGCCGTCGGTCGTTGTAAGTAGTAGTAGTCGTGTCGTGCATAGCATTAAGCGTTCACGCTGAATGGCACGGAACGATGCACGTGCTACGTGCGTTACGTCAGGACGCATGCGCGTTAAGGAACGTAAAGCCCGTACGTAAGCGACTGTCACTACCACGACTTCATTCATATTTTTTCCTTCTAGCTTCAGCACTCCACCACCACCACTATACTACCACTACCACTACCACCATTACCATCACCATATCACTACTACCTACTCTACCTACTACCTACTACTACTACTACTACTACTACTACTACTACTACTACTACTACTATTATTATTATTATGATTATTATTATTATTATTATTATTATTATTATTATTATTATTATTATTACTATTACTACTACTACTACTACTACTACTACTACTACTACTACTACTACCACAACACAACACACACCAGTTCCATTCACGCGTTCGTACGGTTGATCGAACGCCGCCGCTCGCGAGAGCCCCGCGTAGTAACACATAATAAACGCACACGATTTCTCTTCGATTGGTTTACCGCCGATAATGCTCCACATTCGTACACGATATTTTAAACTACGTCATCGTACACGTATAAGACCATCCACATCGCTCGTACACCGATACATTTATACCTATATATATATATATATATATATATATATATATAAATGCATACGTAGTTAAGTACGTACATGCATATCTACTACTTATACGTACTTACACGGCAAAGATCGCGATCTTTTCTCGCGCTTGGCTCTCTCTCCTCTCTCTCTCTCTCTCTCTCTCTCACACAAAGCGTATATATCTCGTCATCGACTTTCTTTCTTCCTTCGTCTTATTCGACGACACGATATTCATCGTGTTTATTTAAATCACGATTACGAGACTTTCTTGATCGAGAATGAAATTGCATCCGTTCATTGACAGCGCGTTATTTCAATTTCGTTTCCTTTTTGTGTTTTTTCTCTCTCTTTTTTTTTTTTTGATTTCTCTTTTATATTTTCTTTATTCTTTCTTTCGTTTTTTTTTCTTTTTTTTTTTTTAACGAGATCATATTCTCGATACACACCGCACACGCGTATATATATATATATATATATATATATATATGTATGTATGTATGTATGTATGTATGTATGTTGTATTAGAATACAAACGTTCGTTTGTAGAAGCGTTAAAACATTTTTCAAGGACTAATTTGCACGATACATTATTATACCGCATAAATTAGCGCTTTATCGAGCCCCGTCCGTATTTATATACATGCACACACATACGTACATACATACATTCATAGACAAATGTGTAATGTATTTATGCACATAGGTATGTATGTATGTATGTATGTATGTATGTATGTATATACGTACAAGAGCCACTTATCTTCGATCCTTTCATAATGCGTCAGATAACGTCCGATAAGTCGCGTGCCTTAACGTATAAAAAGAGTTTCGTTGTAGACCGATAAGAGACACCCATTCCTGTAATGTTTTACATTATCAATGAACAGGCACGCAAAAGGAACAGACGGCACGAGGAGAATGTGTATACAAACAATTGTGATGTAATGCGTGACTCTTTCCGATCGACGGAGAGAAAACAAAATTCATCATCTACTTCTATTTCTACTTCTACGTCTACTTCATTTTCTATTTTTTTTTTGCTTCCTTCCTTTTCTTCTTAGACCTTGCAAAAGTTGCACGGAATTTTGACGAGAGACCTTTCTACCCACTCACATTTTCTTTGCCGTTTTGTAGGACGATCGATTTTATCTTATATATATATATATATATATGTATGTGTGTGTGCATTTTTTTTTCTCTCTCTCTCTCTCTGCTTTTTTCCTTTTCTTCCTTCTTTTTAAATTCGAAACGAAATTCGAGCGAATGGACAAGGAAAGCATTATTTCTTTATCGTGCGAAAGGAAGCGATAGGTTTCGAGGATAAGATTCGAAGGATTTACTCAAGAATTTCATTTCCGGCGATAACGCGGTAGAGAGGGAATGTTGTTGGACGGGAAGGGTGTTCGTTCATATACATACTAACGTACATACATGCATGCATGCATGCATACATATATCGTGTATGTACATGTATAAAGGCACGCTACTCGTTAATAAGACGTCGATACTTTCGGATAACGTATCGTCTGTATGACGTCAAATATTTTTGACCACCTTACTCCCTCCTCCCCTCGTTCAACTTATCACCCACGGGATCGGATCGGATCGGATCGGATCGGACCGGACCAGACCGGACGATTTTAAAATCCTCTCGCATAGGAGGCGACGTACCGGGGGCTCCCTCGTTTCCCTTGCGCGTAAAATAGCACCGTAAAATGGTTCTGTTGGTGGTGTGCACGATTACCGGCCATTACCGGCCATAATGATAGAACGTGCGTAAGCCCGTTGCAACGACGCCTCGGAGCTTTAACAGACGGCTCCTTTTGGAATGGACTTGAAAAATAAAATAATAAAAAAGAAGAAGAAAAAAGGAAAAAGAAAGAAAGAAAAAACAAAGAGAGAGAGAATACAAAAAAAAAGACGAGGAAAAAAATTGGGAAGAAAGCAGCCATTTGTGCATATGTATGGCATCTACGTATATGTGCGTGTATATGTATATATATATATTTACGGATGTATGTACGTAAGATGGAACCTTGTAATTTCCGTATTTTCGTTCGTCAAGAGAAGCCGACTTAATTACACGGTTAATCGTGCAATTTACCACCACCGCCACAACCACCAACGACGACGACGACGACGACTAACTCTTCGTTATTTGTTCTTCCCGCAATAGAAAAAGAAAAGAAAAGAGCAAAAGAAAGAAACGTCTAATTGCGAAGCAAGTGTAATACTCTACGTACGCTCCAAAAAGAAGGAAGAAAAGAAAGAGGGGGATAAAAGGAGAAAAATTCAATCGAAAAGAAAAAAAGAATGAGAAGAAAGAAAGAAATTAGAACGGGATGATCTTGATAATAGACATAAACTCACCTGACCCGATGATAGTTATCGCTCTCACGATAAATGAATCGCATTATGGCTTCGAGATATCGCCGCGATAAATCGACAAACGCACACGCGCACACGCGCGAGCGCGACTTACGTAATTTCATCGTAGAGAGAGAGAGAGAGAGAGGAGAGATCGTATCGTCGATTCGATCGTAGTAGAGTACACGAGCTAGTGTTTACGCTAAGGCTCGATGACCTGCGTTTAAGATAATTCACGGGGTAAATTAATTAATCGAACGAATTTCTCTCAATGATCCTCCGATAGATAATTCCCTTAGTTGGTGCATTTAACGTCCTCCTAATCCGAGTAGTTTTATTCTTTTTTCTCTAATCATTCTCTCTTTTGGCACGCGGAAATGCAAATAGGAGAGGGTTGTTGTTATGTAGGTTGTGTATTTATTTTATTATTTGTATTATTAATATTAATATTATTATTATTATTATTATTATCATCGTCGTCGTCGTCGTCGTCGTTATTAATATTATTTATTTTACGTTTACGTTTATGTTTGTCTAATAAATAGTTCGTGCATCGATGCATGGCGATAGAAAAAGAAAGAAGAGAGAGATAGAGAGAAGAGAGACACGTAACATTTGGTACATCGCCATCGTCGCGAGTCGGATCCATCCGTTTCCTGCCATTCTAAAGAGTGAAATACATATTTCCTTACTATCATCGTCATCGTCATCGTCTTCGTCGTCTTCGTCGTCTTCGTCGTCTTCGTCGTCTTCGTCATCCTTCCCGTGGTACTCCCACGTAACGACTATAACTTTCCGTATATTTTTTCTTCCGTTTCTTTTTATTCTTTTTGTACTTAAACTAAACCGACACGATGCATACTCGTGCGACTTTATTATTGTACAAACCGACAAGAAGATATTAATGGGAAAAGGAAAGAAGTTAAAGATAGAGATACGATCTAGTAAGAAAAAGGGGATTTAGAGAGAAAGAGAGAGATGATAGATAGATGGACAGATAGATAGATAGAGAAGTTAGAGTGATAGATCAGAAAGAGAGAGAGAGAGAGAGAGAGAAGAGAATGAACAGTAGCACGGTCGATCGGTCGTTCGAGAGAAAGAGAGAAACAAAGAAAACTAAAGAGAGAGGGAGAGGGAGAGCCAATCGTCCTTGCACTTCGCGACGGCCCTTCGCGAATTCGGGCCACGCTCGTATACGTCACTGGGATTTCGTAGCTTCGTCCGTGGCTTCGCCTGGGTGGTGGTGTTGGTGGTGGCGGTAAACGAAATGGGTGAGTGGGAGAGGGGGTGGTGGTAAAGGCCGAAGAGAGGAGAAGCGTCGACGCAAAATAGGGGAGGGGAGAGCTCGGACGGAGGGAGGAAGGTGTGGTGGGGGATAGTACGACTCGCGGAGCTCGTAGAGGCTGGCAGTGCGGTGTGGGGTAGAGAGGAGGTGAAACGAACGAGGGTGAAGAGAGTGAAGAGAAGAGAAGAGAAGAGAAGAGAGAGAAGAGGAGAGGAGTGGAGAGAGGAGAGGCGGAGAGGAAGCGGGCCATTGCGCCATCAGGAAGTGGCTCACCACTTACACGCGCGGAGTTAACCGGCGACACGCACGCTTGTGCGCGCGCGAGAATATGCTCGAAAGAGAGAGAGAGAGAGAGAGAGAGAGAGAGGGGGTACCCAGAGGCAGACGGACTTAACGCATTGAGGAGAGATAAGAAGAGAATATAGGCATCGTCTAAAGAGCGGTGGCGGCGCTCGAGCGAACGAACGAGTGGTAGTAGTAGTGGTAATGGTAGTGGTGGTGGTGATGGTGGTGGTTGTTTTAATAGTAGTAGTAGTAGTAGTGGGGGGGTTGGGTCGACTGAAACGATGGAAGGCTCGTCCGAGAGCGGTGGTTTAACCCTGCCTGTGCTGTACGCGCGTGCTGCGCGTGCGCGTGCGCGTGCGTGAGCGTGTGCGTGTGCGTGAGCGTGAACAGCGTTCTCGCACGACATTCGGGACACCCGGTAGGTACGTGTCAAGCCCGTATACGTACCGCTCTAAACCACCGGCGTTCTCCTTTCTTTCCTACTCTTTTTCCTCCACCCTCCTCCTCTTCGCCTCTTCGATTCTTTATTTTTTTACTTACTATGTCTTATTTACCTTTTTTCCCGCCTTCTTCTCTTTTTCCCTTTCCTTCTTTCTTTCTTTTTTTCTCCTTTTTTTGTATTTTTTTCTTTTTTATTTTTCTTTTCCTTCATCCATTAACCCTTGCCTTCGAATATATTATTCTTCTTTATTTCCCCCCTAACCCTTTCCCTCTCCCTCTCTCTTTCTCTGTTCGCTAATTAAAATTCTTTAAATACACATTGTATATAAACTATATACATATATATATATATATATATATATATATATATATATATATTATATGGCCGATGATGAAAAATAAATTTCGTATCGTGCGATATAATTCGCACGTATTTAAACGGGGGTGGGAGGGATGATGAATGTTAGAAGCTTGTACGTTTCGACGTTATATCCATATTTAAGCGCGACATATATATATATATATATATATATATATATATATATATAATCATTATCCGTGATCTTTTTAATTCCAAGACGAGTAAATTACGTTTCGCCCTATTGTATTAATTATGCGTTTTGATACGTCGTTTAATTTCCCGCGGTTTAGTTTCCCCGGCTTTCTTCGCGTCGAGGCTTTGGCTTGGTGATCATCCTCTCTTCTCGTCCTCGTCTCTCTATGTAACAGATACTATTGTTTCTATTCTAACGTCATTTTCTTTCCTCTTTTATAATACGTATCACGGAGTTAAATGCGCAAAAAATAAGCTTCTGCGCGCCACATATACACGCACACACACATATGTATATATTTATTTATATATACATATATATATTTGTATGTATATATACATAATAATCCTTGGGGTATCGCTTAATGCTCTTGAAGAATTAGATAATTCTATGAAGTGTGTAGTATATATATATATATGTGTGCATACGTATGTATGTATGTATGTATGTATGTACACTTATCGTTATGGTAGAAACAATAACTCGTGCCATCCGTAAAAATGACCACTCGTATCTCGGCGAATTAGGTTACCTCGCCCCACTCCCCGCTACCTCCCACTCCCTCCTCCACCCACCCCCTCTTGCTGCCAGTAGGCGTGTATTTTTCTCAATTCGGGGTTGGGTTAATCACCAACGGAGGCACATCCCTAATTATCACGGACCGAGTTTAACGATTGGTTCGTCCAAAAGGTTTTTTTTTTTTTACCATTCGTCACTGCCAACATTTTTTTGAAGGGGGAAGTGTACGAACGATTTTCAAAAAAAAAAAACTAATAACGACGAATACACGAGATTGAGTAACACCCAACCCTCCTGTTAGAAAATCTACGATGACGATTATTTTTCCCGTAAAAAAAAAAAAAGAGAAAGAGAAAAAAATTGATCCATTTCCTTTCTGAACTTCTTTGTGATTATTGAGGTTAAAAAAAGGGGGGAAAAAAAGGAAAGAAGAAAAATGACGCGACGTGTATTAGAATGTAAAGATATATGATTTAGGCTCGTCGTACCTATAATTTAGTTTTTTTTTGTCTTTTTTTCTTTTTTAGATAAAGTTGTCATCGAAAATTGACGTGAACAGAGATCGATTATTACAAGATCATTTTCCCTCCCCCTTCCTACCACATAGGAAAATCGTTAAGGATTATTAATTAATTATTTGTTTTTTCTTTTTAAAGAAACTTTGAATTTTACTGGCTCCTTGATTATAAAGTAAGGGATAATTAAAGGGATCTTTTCTGTTAGGAGTAATAGAAGAAAAAAGAATATATATATATATATATATATATATATATATATATATACATATATGTGTATACATATATATTAAGGAAACTTTAAATGATATGATGTGTCCAAATATTTCAAGAGAGTACGAAATAAAAGAGAGCCGACTTCCGGTGGGAACCGGAAGATCAATGATTTAAAAATTTTGTCTTTATGGGATATCCTGTATATTATTTTCATTAATTAGACATTCTAATCGGTTATCTTTGAAGAAAAAGATTATTAAACAATTATAGATCCAAAGTTAATAATCAACGATACATACATACATATATATATATATATATATATATTTTTCTTTTTGTAATCGACCGAGAGTTATCAGATAAAATGAAATATTTCGAATAGAAACATAGTCGCGCGTGAGGCGTATAGAAAGTAGAGTCGGACGATTATGAACGAAATAGTTTTCCCATTGATCGATCGATGTATCGTTCAATAGATAGATAGATCGATCGAACGATCAATCGATCGATTGACTTTTCGTCTTATCGTCGATGAAGGTAACTATTTTATCTGAGCGTTCTACAGCAAAAGCAATATCAATGTCGGTCAGTCATGATTAAAAAAAAAATATATATATATATATATATATATATGTACACGTATACACGTAGAGAGACATATATGTATTACGTTAACCTTAAGTATCAATGAAACATATAGAGAGAGTGGCTTATCGTTACGAGAGTTGGGTCCTCGCCGGTATCTATCTACCAGTCAATAAAGAGCCTTAATCACGACTATATAACAGAGATGAGAGAGAGGGAGAGAGAGAGAGAGGACAACGAAGGAATTTCTTTCTCCGGGTTCCGTCTATTACGTCGCTTTAAAAAAAAAAAAAAAAAAAAAAAAAAAGGCACACGATGCTCACGAGCGAACGAACAAGTTAGAGCAAGTGGTAGGTACACTTATCGCATACATAGATACATAAGCACGTACATACATACATACATACATACACTACATATATTATATATATATATATATATATATATATATATGTACATGTATATATGCATACGGTTAGGTCTCTTTTAAATCGCGAACGAATCGCAACTAAGTGAGTGAGTGCTAACTAAAGTGCTATGATAAATAGTTTACTAAGATACAATAAATCGTCGCGATTCACTCATAAATTATATCAAGTAACTAATAAATCACATGACGCATACCGACTGAGAGAGAGAGAGAGAGATCGGACTCGCTCGTTAATTTTAAATCTTGCGGATAACGTTATTTCGTATATATATATTTTGTGTGTATATATATATTTATATATATATATATGTATGTATGTATGTATGTATGTATGTATGTATTAATTATAATTTAAAAAAAAATGTTTGTTCCTTTACGAAATCTCTCGGGGTAGGGATAGGGACGGAGAGGGGCGAGAGAGGAGAGCTCTCTTACCCTGGGATCAACCCCGTTCTTCACCTTGATTTCGTTCTTGACCCGTAACAATTATCAGAGAACGGAAATACGATACATATTTCATGTGCCGTGACGCGTCAAGGAACATAAGAAGAAAAAGAAGGACGGAAAGGGAAAAAAAGAAAAGAATAAGGAGAAGAAGTAGGGAAGGTATAAGGGAAAGAAAAAAAACTAATTCTCTCGTAGAATAAAATTCTTTGATATTCGTTCGCTTAAACCGTATAGGAAGATGCACCCGAAAATAGAGAGCGAACTAAATTGACCGAGTAACTAATAATTAACGTAAATAAGTAAGTTAAGTTAAGTAACTAAGTACGTACGTAGCGCCGAAGCGTTAAAAAGGGCTGGAGGGAAGGAAGAAAAAAAAAAGAAAAAAAAAGAAGAAGACATTCTCTCACGCTCGGGACGACGTAACGAATGGTACGTCGTTGCACAAAAAGGTACGTAGGAAGTAAGAGGCGGCGTAAAAAAGAGGTATAGAAGGGGAAAGAGAGAGAGAGAGAGAGAGAGAGAGAGAGGGATAGAGAGAGTAAGATAGAGCGAGATATATAGATAGAGAAAGAGACAGACAGACATGCATACATACACAACACACACACCAGAGTGAGTGAGAGAGTGAGAGATAGAGAGAGAGAGAGAGAGAGACTAGGAGGAGGGGCACCGTAGCTTGCCGGCGTGGGGCTCCACTCGCAAACGATACGCTCCTGATTAGAACCCATTCACAGAATGAACGAACCGCTTGCGTTCCGTTCGTGTAGTCACTCAGTAGTGTCATGGAGGTAACATGGCCGAGGAGACGCGCCTAGTTCGCGTTGAAGAGAGGCTAAGGATTAAAATCGGTACGAGGGGACGAGGAGACGGGCGGGCGGGGGAGAGGGAGAGGAAAGGGAAATAAAATAAGTTCGTGGCGTGTCGTCTCTCTCTCTCTCTCTCTCTCTCTCTCTCTATTTCTCTCTCGTTGTGTTTCTTCTCCATTATAATTATTCGTATATATATCGGCCGGGACGTTCGTTCGTATTATCGTTTGTTGGTACGGTGTTGTGTGTGTGTGTGTGTGGTGTGTGTCCACACGGAAATTATAATAACGTCGAGTGGAAAAATCTTATATTATTACTCGCCGCGAACCGTCGTGGTCCCGTGGTACGGACGAAGAGAGAGAAACAGAGAGAGAGAGAGAGAGAGAGAGAGAGAGAGAGAGTGGGTGAGCGAGCGAAAGAACGAACGAACGAACGAACGTACGAACGTGCGAGAGAAAGAGAAAGAGAAAAAAAAATAAAAAGAAAAGGAGCGAGAACGAGAGTGAGTGAGTGAGTAGTAAGTGAGTGAACGAACGAATAAGTGAGTGAGTGAGTGAGTGAGTGAGTGAAAAATGAGAGGAAGAGAAAGAAAGAGATAATGAGAGAGAGAGAAAGAGAGAGAAGTTTCTCAGAGTTCGAATTTCTTCAATTTTACTCTCTCTCCCTCTCTCTCTCTCTCTCCTTCGTCTCCCTGTATGTAGTCGTCGAGATGTCACCTAATTTCGACTTCTTGCACGGATACGCTCACGTCGAGCATCTCTTTCTTTTTCTTCTCTCTCTCTCTCTCTCTCTCTTCGCGAGGTGGAGGAGGAGGAGGAGGAGGAGGAGGAAAAAAAAAGAGGAAAGAATAGGATAAAACGACGATGAACGATTCTCGTTGGTTAGTTTCTCGATCGTCGTCATCGTCGTCATCATAGTCGTCGTCGTCGTCGTCGTCGTCGTCGTCGTCATTATCATCATTATCATCATCAAGTCGTGTCCGACGACAGAGAGACAGACAGAGAGAGAGAGAGAGAGATGTGTATGTGTGTGTGTTTGTTTTATCGGAAGAGGAGGCACACGCGCGAGGATTGTGAGTCGCGAAGACTGAGGATCGTTCGTGTGAAAGAGAGAGAGAGAGAGAGAGAGAAAGATAGAAAGATAAAGAAAGAAAAGAAAGGAAAGGAAAGAGAAGAAAGAAAGAAAGAAAGAAAGAGAGGACAACGGTTACGGGACGGACACGGTGTTTCCGTCTCCTTGTACGCGACGTACGAACGAACGAAAGAACGAACGAACGAACCCTTTCCTTGAAATTTCCAATCAGCCTGTGTTATACGCTTACATTCTCAACTCCCACGCGTCTCTACGGTGTGCCCCTACAGTGGTGCCCGCGAGGCGTGCGCGCGAGAGTTTGCCTTTGTGGCAAATGTGCGTGTTTAGTTGGAGGGAGGGGGATCGGGTTGAGGAGGGCGTGGGAGGGGAAAAGGAAGAGAGAGAGAGAGGAAGAGGAGGAGGAGGTGGTTACTCTTTCTTCGTGTGCGTTCGTAAGCGCGTTTTTATCTGTCTCCTTTCCTCTTTCTCACCTCCTCCTTCACCTCCTCTTCTTCCTCTTCTCTGTGCCTGTTTGATGATGTTCTTTTTGTGTGTGCGTAGTGTGTGGTGTATGTGTCTAACGCGCCCAGTGTACCTGTCGCGTATCCTTACATATATATATATATATATATGATATGTATGTATACGTATATATCTTTCTTTTTCTTTCTTTCTGTATGCGTTCAGCGTGTCGCGTGTCTCTCTCTCTCTCTCTCTCTCTCTATCTATCTTTTTCTGTGTCTGTTTTTCTCTCTCTCTTTTTCTGCATCTCTCTGTCTCTGTTACACACACACTCTCTCTCTCTCTCTCTCTCTCTCTCTCTCTCTCGCTCCCTCTCGATCGCAGGAAACGAAATCGTATGGTCGCACGAAGCAGCGTGTACATACATAAAGCGCGATAAAATTCCTCCGCGTGCAAACCGCGCGGTCTACCGAAAGAGAAAGAAAGAGAGGGAGAGGGAGAGAGAGAGTGAGAGAGACTCTCTTTGCGTTCGGTTTTCTTCGAAAGATTTGAAGAATAAATGAGACAGCATGCGCACGCGTACACACACATACACACACGCTACGTCCGTCGAAAGACGACTACGACGACGATGATGATGATGATTTGATCGGAAACAGAGAGAGAACGAGAGAGGAAGTTTGGATTATCCGTCTGTATACCCATTTACTTTTAGAATTTTTCTCTCTCTCTTTTTATTCTTTTTTTTTTCTTTTCTTGTATGTACGTGTGTATGTATTTCAATCTTTTTCTCTTTCACCTAGTTTCAAACTCGATTGCCGAAAGTATATGTCATTGTCATTGTGTGAAAGATTTGTTATACTTACGAATAACACTTTCGCTTAGAACGTGAAGAAAACACGAGACCGTTATACTTCTTGTCCTTGTTCTTCTTCTTCTTTTTCTTTTTCTCCTTTCGATGATTTCACTTAACTCGTATTTTAGGTACATGTGTACATATATATATATATATATATATGTGTATATATTTATATATTCTTTTTATTATCGTCGTAATGATCGTGATTCAAGCACACGAAACGATCGATCGGAACACGTTCGTGTTTTCCATTGTTTTCGTTTAATCTTCGATTTCACTGATTTTCAACGCGTCATAAATTAATAATAGACCTATCTACTCGTTCTTAGAATGACTGACAATGACGAGAGTGCATGTGTGTAATACGACGCTCGCGTGTGCGTTGACGACGATCGAATGATTTGCGTTATGCGAGAGTGTGAAGAGAGAAAAAAAGAAATTTTTACGGTTTCTTCCCCAAGGTTCCCATCGTTGGTGTGTCGTTGTAGTGACGTAATATTGTGATCGAGAAAGATCATCGAGGGTTATTTATTATATTAATATCGTGCAGAGAAGAAGAAATGAAAAAAAGGAGGTGTTGATAAAGGAATATGATTGTTGTTGTTTATAGGTGAAGCAAAAAATCTACAAAGTAGAAGTCATGGGTCTCCGGGTACCAGAGATGTGTACTGCGCGCTCTCACTCGACCAGGAAGAGATATTCAGAACGACCACCATGGAGAGGACGCTTAAGTGAGTGTATTTTGTATAATTGTCGGTTGAATATTTTCTATTGTCGCTTGTACGTACATCGTCGATACATTCGAATAGATTTTCTTTTTGCAATCGCCGTTAAAGCTCCCATCGTCCCAATTACAACGTTTCGTTTTATGCAGTCCTTTCTTCGGGGAGGAGTTTCAGTTCGAGGTACCACGCAAATTTCGATACCTTGGTATTTATGTCTACGACAGAGATAGGCACTTAAAGCAAGACAAAATTCTTGGAAAGGTAGCAATAAAGAGGGAAGATTTAGCGACATATCATAATAAAGAACATTGGTTCCCGTTAAAGCCGGTCGATGCCGATTCTGAGGTACAGGGCAAAGCTCATTTAGAACTTGCTTTGCAGCCTCAGGTCGGACACGTTCAACCAAAACTTACAGTCAGGTAAATCAAAATATTCCAAATTATCTAAAGAGATTTTTTTTTACTTGAAGGTCGATCCGTTGTTACACCTAATTATACTGTTACAGAGTAATAGAATGTAGCGAATTAACTATTAAAAATGGTGGCTGTGATCCTTTTGCGACTGTTACGGTCATCTACAGTAATGGTAAACAAATATCAAAGCGGACGAAAGTTAAGAAAAAAACAGTGTCTCCTTATTTTAATGAGATATTTGTTTTTGAGGTATGTATATTTCTTTTTTTATATATAAACACTTTAAGGAATATTTATTGTGTATATATATATATATATATATATATATATATATATATATATATATATATATATTCTATTTTTACAGCCAGAGCTAATGGAATATAAAGACAAAGATGTATCTCATTATTCTATTGACGGAGGAGAAGTTGGCGAAGTTGTAGTTGGCTTATGGCATGCGTCTCCTGGTATGGGAGAACAACCTGCATTTCTAGGAGAAGTGCGTGTTACATTAAGAGGACTACAGAAGCAACCGACTAGTACAACAACTGCGTGGTACATTTTTTTATATCTATACTCTTTTAATTTAATTTGTGATCTCTCTCTCTCTCTCTCTCTCTCTAATTTTAATTTTTCTCTCTCAGGTATTTTCTTCAACCAAGAGCAGCAAAACATAGACCAAATAAAATATCAAGCAATTCAACGCCGCCCGGTACCCTCCCGGGGTTAGGATCTTTGCGTTTAAAAATTCATTACACAGCCGATCACGTTTTCCCTTCTGGAATGTATGAGAGATTGAGAACATTATTATTACAAAGCGTTAATGTTCAACCGATAACGTCATCGGCCGTCTATATTTTGGGCGAGATTGTGGCTTCGAAAATGGAAGCTGCTCAACCATTGGTCAGAGTGTTGGTGCATCATGGACAATTAGTGTCAGTGATGCGAGCACTTGCGAGTCACGAAATTTCTAAACTAACGTGAGTGTTTGCCCCCCTCTCCCCATTTCAAATATGGTATGCAATAATGTTGAGTTAATATACGACGCAGAAGAAGAAGTAGTTTATCGTTTCTCGTTTTACAGTGATCCAACAACCATTTTTCGCGGTAATACATTGGTCAGTAAAATGATGGACGAAGGAATGAGATTAGCGGGTTTACATTATTTACATAGTACATTAAGACCGGCTATGGAACAGGTCTTTTTGGAAAGGAAACCTTGCGAGATAGATCCTACCAGGGTAAAGGACGCGAATACGATACAAACGAATTTAGCGAATCTAAAGGTAAGAAGATCGGTTTTTAATATATGGAATTATTCGATTGAAATGATACCTGGAGATATTTTGTACCAGCGAGCAAATGAATTTTAATTCGTGCGTTTGCGTGCTTTTTTTTTTTTTTTTTTTACAGGAATACGTAGAAAGAGTATTTACAGCTATAACAACATCTGGCGTAAGATGTCCGCCGTTAATGTGCGAAATGTTTTGGTGTTTGCGAGAACTCGCCGCGACACATTTTCCAAAGAATAAAGAAGTACGTTACTCCGTGATAAGCGGTTTTATTTTCTTAAGATTTTTCGCGCCTGCGATATTGGGACCAAGATTATTCGACATAACTACCGAACAAATCGTAAGTAATTAATAATCGTCTCGTATGTTTCAAAAATAAAATAAAATAAAATAAAATACAAAAAAATCTAATCCGTATACGAATACTTATATCTAAGCTAATATTAAATTCGTTTCAACAGGATTCTCAAACGAATAGAACGTTAACGTTAATATCTAAAACTATTCAAAGTTTGGGAAATTTGGTGAGTTGCAGAGGAGGAGCCGGTAGCGTTTGTAAGGAGGAATATATGGAGTGTGTATATAGGTAAGTGATTTAGAAATACGTATCGTACGTCGAATAACGGCGTAAATGATCTTTCAATAGAGTACGAATCGATATTTTTCCTCGTATTATTTCTAATTCATTTTTCTTTTTTTTTTTTTTTTTTTTTTTTATTTCCTCCAACCCCCTTCAGAGAATTTTATACGGAAAGACACATACAAGCGGTTAAACAATTTTTGGAACTAATATCGACTAGTAGCAGTAGCGGGGCTACGAAGCAACGACCTACGATGTTGCAAGAACAACCGGTTGTGCTGAAAGAGGGGTAAG
Source organism: Dolichovespula media (assembly GCA_911387685.1). NCBI lineage: Eukaryota > Metazoa > Arthropoda > Insecta > Hymenoptera > Vespidae > Dolichovespula > Dolichovespula media. Next base: position 1,183,824 of record OU426873.1, read on the forward strand.
TTATTAAACCGTCCTTTTTCTTTTTTTTTTGTTTTTTTTTTTTTTTTAATTATCAAGATAGACCCTTCCCGTATAGCCATTGAAAAGTTGTCTACAAGATCACAAAGATTATTATTATTATATCTTAAGTAATTGAAGTTAACTTTATGTTTCTAATAGAAAATATTTCCTTTTTGTGCATACTGTCGATCGTACTAAGAGGTTTGTATCGTAAAAAAAAAAAAGAAAAAAAGAAATTTAAATAAAAATAAAAAAGAAAAGAAGAAAGAAAAAGAGAAAAGAGAAAAATAACGTCTGTAGAGAGTTATGTGTAGTAATCACTAATGTTTCTCCTTTTTACAGAATAATGATCAAAAGGGCTCAAGGGAGGAAAAGATTTGGAAGGAAAAATTTCAAACAGAGATACTTCAGATTGACCACGCAAGATTTAACTTACTCCAAGACGAAAGGTAATTCGGCTTTATCGAATAGCTGACACGTTACGTTGTTATCATCGTCTTTTCGACATTAAAAAGTTATTATCAAGTTACGTTGGTTAGGTCAGTTTCGTATTTGTTTGTTTGTTTTTTGTTTTTGCAGGTAAAGAACCATTGTGTAAAATTCCATTGGAGGAGATATTGGCGGTCGAGAGGTTGCACGAGGATTCGTTCAAGATGAAAAATATGTTTCAAATAGTGCAACCGCAAAGGGCGTTGTACGTGCAGGCCGGCAATTGCGTGGAGGAGAAGGAATGGATCGACATACTTACGAAGATATGTCATACGAATAGTAATCGATTGGAAAAGTATCATCCTAGTGCGTATATCAATGGCCATTGGCTTTGGTGAGTTAAGAATAGTAATGTAAAAAGTATATATACATATACATATTGTCTTTTATTTTTTATTTTTAATACAAGTTGCATATGATATTCTTTTTCTTTCTCTCTCTCTCTCTCTCTCTCTCTCTCTCTCTCTCTCTCTCTCTCTCTCTCTCTTTCTCTTATCTATGTATATTTTTATTATCCCTTGTAATAATAATATTGTAGCTGTCGTGCGGCATCCGAGATAGCACCTGGATGCAGCGAGGTGTCCCCCGGTATAGAGGCCGGTTTGAGGATGGTACTGGATCCCGATCGTGATTTGCAAAGGATACATTCGTTGATTTTCACCAATATGCCGAGGCTCGAAACGTTAATGAGTGCGTGCGAGTGTCAGGCGGTTTACGGGGCGAGTGATATGTGCGTTATACCAGGCGGTGGGTCTTTAATCGAGGACGTACCATCGTGTTTTAAAACCTTGACTTCATTGAGAGAGGCCGCGTACGCGTTGCAGCACGAGCACAGGGCTTACTTTAGGAGACTGGCACGCGATACCAAGTATGGTAGCAAGTGAGTTTTTATCGTTGTTTATACTAAGATCATATTTAATTGTGCCCCTAAGCTTTAAAACAGGAAATTAATTGTTGTTAATATTTTCATCTAAAAAAAAAAAAAAAGAAAAGACTTCTTTGCAATTAAAAAAAAAAAAAAAATTATTCGCATTAATTTTTTAGACAAGCACCGATCGGCGACGACAATTACCTCCATTTAGCTGCCAGAGCTGGCTTTGACGGTCAGCTGACGAAACGTGCTTACGAAACCGATAGCTTAAATCAACGTTGTACAGATATGATGGACCACTGTTACGATATTGGATTTTCTAGGAGGATAGAGGATCGAAGATACGACGATACCCTAAGGAAATGTTTAGATTCTGACTCCATTAATCGTAGGTATGAGAATGATAGTAATTTGTTAAGGCGCTACGAGAGCAATACCGATACTATTAAAAGTATACAAAATGATCTCAAAAAGTTTGATCATAGTTTAAACAATACGTTAAGATCTGAGAAATGTGAAAGAAATGGAAATGAAAATGTGGAAAATCGTAAAAGACTCGATAGCTCGGCTTTGTTGGTGGCGACAACGGATGGTATTAATCTGTCCGCCGGTAGTACACTGTCGAGAAAGTTAAATAATTATGATAATACTAGAAAATTGGATGAGTGTACGTTGACGAGAAGAATAAGGGATGACGTAAATAATGACATATCCTGTACTGCTATGAGCGAACGTGGCAATCATTAATTTATCTCTAATATAAAGGATTACAACGCGCGCGCGCTCCTACGTTCCTAGGACACATTTTTAGAAGGGGAAAAACATTGTCCGTGCATTCGCATTAGTTTATATATCAAGAAGAGATGGCACTCAAATTCAATTTTGACTATACAAGGCTATATATATTTTTTTACTACTCCATCATACATATATATATATATATGTGTGTCTGTATATATATATATATATATATGTATATGTATATGTATGTATTTAATATGTAATACTGCTTTTGCTTATATATCGTTGACTCTTGTGCAATAGGGTCATCTCTCTTTTCTTTTTTTTCTTTCTTTCTATTTTTTCTTTTTTTTTTTTAATTTGTACACGCGATTTCGATATTTTTTTTGAATTACGTAAGCTCTGATTGTCTTATGCGCACAAAATCTTTTGAAGCTGTAAGATCAAAAAAAGACTTTAAGGAAGCCATTTTTTTTTTTATGTACTTGGTTTCTTACAATGCTGTGGAAAACTGAACATCTCTCGTCAAACGACAAAAATTTCTATTATTTATTTATTTATTTTTCACGTCATTTTAAAAAGCTGGTAACAAAATGTATGTGCATTAAATACGATGCAATAACGCAATGTGTTATCTATTGCATAAGCTATAATCTCATGGACTGGGGATATTTTAATAATCGCCGGTTTCTTCTTTTTTTTTTTTTTAACTGATAAATATTTAGGGAACATAAATAGCTATTTTTAATTATGAAAATATTAATTTAGGCGAATATATATTTAATATCATTGTTTCTCATTCATAATTCCATCAATTTATAATCGATATATATACGATATATATATATATATATATATATATATATATCGTATGTATCTCTAAAAAGAATAATTGAAATATTAAACTATTTGTCCTACAGTTTAGTAAATTTAAATATAAAAATAAATATGTGACATGCCAGTACTATGGTACGTCTGTATAATAATAGATGTCAATTAAATTTCATTAAGTAATTAAATTAATTAAACTTGAACTATATACGAAAAGTTGAACAAAATTAAAGCTTGTTATTCCAAAGAGGCCTGAGTGCTAAACATTTCTAAATTAAATGTTTGCAATCACTATTTAACAGCATTATGAAATGTTGTTAAGTGCTTGATATGTAAAATTATTTCTACCATATCATATCATTATTTCTATTATTATTAATGTTTGATTACTATTATTATTAATTATTATTATTATTAATTATTATTACTATTATTATTGTTATGATTATTATTATTATTATTATTATTATTATTATTATTATTATTATTATTATTATTATTATTATTATTATCGTTATCATTATCATAACTATCGAAACATATTGGTAGTAAAGTTCAAAAACTATGATCATACACAAGCATTGAAAACGAATGACTAAATCGATGCCTTTGCTTTTATTTTTTGTTGTTTTTCTTTATACATCATTTTGAAATTCAAACGCTCATATTTCTTGATATTTTCAGATTTAAAATAATTTTCTATTGCATTTATTTAAAAGATATAATCAACGTTAATAAGCTTATGCTTGTCAATCAAATACAAACAATCCTGTCTTTCTTTTTTATTTTTTACGTTAAACGAAGGATCATAATTTGCGAATAAATCATTCTAATGATCTAACAATTCCATATAATTCAGGAAAATGGATATATAAAGATAAGACGCTTAGAAGTTTTCTGTATATTTTTTTAATAACAAATTCAAATTTTCTCATTAGGTTTAAAACTTGGAAGAGATCAAGAAAAACAAATATTTAAGAGCACGTCTGATCTGCAATTTACGAGAGACAAAAAAATGTGTTTATACTGTATAGAAAAAAGATCTTACAATTTTATAAATGAGACTGCTATCTTTTTTCATCACAATAATATTCTGGCTTTATATATATATATATATAAAAAAAAATATGTTTTAATATTTGATTATATATATGTCATAATAGAAATTATTATTCAATATATATATATATATGTATGTGTATATATATATATATATCCTGTGATAGTTTATATAACCAACATTCATTATGATATATAGATATTCTAATCAAATGTATTATTCATATTATTTTTTAACTGAGAATAACTGTTAAG
>OU426873.1:1188269-1203269 GCA_911387685.1 Dolichovespula media
ACAATTGGCATTTACTAAGAATCAATTTTATTTTGTTGAACTAATTAATAATCCACGTGCGTGCACGTTGTGCGTGCACGAACCAGAGTAGAAACTAATCTTATGCCATTCTTCGTCGAATATAATTCTCTGTTTGCAATTTACATGGGGAAAATATAATAATATCCTTCGATAAATTTAGAACGCGTTTTTGAATATATATTTAGTATAATATTATTACTATTAAGAGGATTGCCACACATGGTGGTGTATACATGCAATGAAAAATTTATGAAATATATAGGTATATGAAATTTGTCAATTAGCAAATATATATATATATATATATATATATATATATATATATATATATATATATATATATATATATATATATATATATATATATATATATAGATTTTTCAAGATATGACCTTGTAAAAACTAAAATAACGGAGAAGTTTCTTTTTTGTTCTCCTCTCTTAATCGGCGACGACGCATATATATATTTATCTATTTAAATTATTATGAATCTAATATTAACTAGCATTGATTCGGGAAAGTCATGTGCATTTTGATTTTTTTTTTTTTTTTTTAAAGAAGAAACAAACAAAAAATGCATAGAAAACTTGCAAACAAATACACTTAGTATGTGATTTCAATGCTTTTGCTGGTCATTTCATTGAGTATTCGCATAAAGAAGCACTTTTTCTTTGATCGACTTTCTATCGCGTCCAAAATTTACTATGAAATAATAATAATTATTGTATGCTTTGAAAATCTCATCTGCATCAAACAAAATTTCGTTATTTTTCTTTTCCAATCATAAGCTATATTATTATGAATATATATATATATAAAAATCCCTCCAAAATTTGATAGACAAGAATAGAAGGAATTAAAAATAAAGTCATAAATAAAAAGGGGCAGTTGTTAAAAAGGAATGTATAGTAATTGTTATGGCCTATTATTAATTATTGCAGATATTATGTAGTTCAAAAATTCTAGCTCTTATCCTTATGATGTACAGTGTACAGAACTCTTTATTTTCCATGTTTTTAGAGAATATGACTTTATTAAAATTCGTTTATCGTCTAGATTTATGATCTAAGATAATGTTAGTGAGTATTTATAGATTAATTAAAGTGTGTGTGTGTGTGTGTGTGTGTGTGTGTGTGTGTGTGTGTGTGTGCACATATTGGACAAAAATGTTATTTAATTATTTCAACTACAATTTATATTCAATGTAGTTTGAGAAAACTTGACATATCCATAAAAGGCCTTCGCAAGTGCATAGGGTTTGTAATAGAATTTTTGGCTTATTGTCCAATAAAGATAATCGACATTAACGGTGTATAAATAAATAAGTAAATTATAATAGAGGAATTAGATAAGTATAACGTAAAAAGTTTGCTGCAAAATATTAAATTAACATATAGAGGATTTAATCTTCCTCTTTTTATATATTTTCATGACCTGTGAACTTCAAGAATCCTCTAAATAAAAAGTGATCAAATTAATAGTTATTTTAAAATGAATAATTCGAAATATCTCTCTCTCTCTCTTTTTGTGTATTTTTTTTTTTTTTTTTTGTTGAAATAACAAGTTTTCATTATATATAATAAGCCGATCGTAATTTTACGAGTTATATATATATATATATATATATATATATATATATATATATATATATATATATTACGACAACGATTATCCTGTATTGCATTTTGAGTAACAAAATTAATGTTAAATTTATTGTTAATCCATACTAATGAGCTATGAGAAAATTTTGTTAAATACATAAATATATATTTGTCCTTTTTATTTTTCTTTTTTTTTTCTTCTCTTCTCTTCGGTTTTCTTTTTCTCTCTTTAAACTTTTGTAAATGGCAAAGAAAATGTATCATTTACGTCGTAAAGATTTTCTTTGTCATATGAAGAAGGTGGTAACGTTGCACGATGAGAGATCAATTGCATAAACGATAAACAATTATTTAAGGAGGATATTATGTGGACTGTATTGAATATATATTATATGTTATGTATATACGTATATATGTATAGACGTGTAGATATATATCTATATATATGTGTATATATGTATATGCATACATATATATATATATATATATCTATATATATATTGTGTATATTATATATTATCGAGTTATTATTTCGATGCAGATAAACATGGTAATTCTACTTATCAGCGGTATTATTTATATTAATTTTATTATTGTATTAGTAATTTAATAACACTTTTGTATACTCTTTCGTTGTGTTCACCAAGTAACTATTGTTATCTTGCAGAAGTTCTTAGCATAGACTGTGCCTTACATTTCTCGAGGACCGAAAAACAACAAAAAAAAAAAATACGTCTCTTAAATCTACAGAGGATATATATATATATATATATATATATATATATATATATATATATGTATATATATGTATATGTATTTCACAAATTATTTATTTAAATCGAGGATTGTGGAGGGGTCGGGCGGGGCGAGGAGGGTGTGCTCCGTAACATACACCTTCTGTGTATTTTAATATTGTACATATGTTTACTGCAATAATAAATATGTCCTCTGTGAAATTATTATTTTTTTACATCGCACATACACACGCACATTTCCTCTACATTGGAAATAATCTCTTTTATTATCGATTATATTCGAAATAAATCATGACAAATTTGATATACGGCAACGCTCAAATTAACAACGATTGATTATTATTAGTCGTAATGTTACGTCAAACGTTAACAATTAATTCCGATTGATATAAATAAATTGTAACGATGATATATCCCGATTATAAAAATAACAAAGTAAATAATTAATTACCGATGCATTGGTACCGATACATATGTATGTAGATGTATATATATATATATATATATATATATATATATATATATATATATATATATACCGAATAGAAAAAGAGAAACGCGCGAAAATTTGATCGTTCAAAAATTCGCTCCAAAAATCTATACCTATGATGACGCGCGTTCTCCAATTATAGTTACCTCGATTCAATTCGTAGGGAATAGTGGGATTTCTTATTTTGGCAGAACTGGCCGTGCTGGTGAAAATTATGTTCTCCTAAATCCGATATAAGTGTGTGTTAGAGCGTGGTACCGCGAGTGTTCGACATTCAAAAAAAAAATTTCAAATTTCTTATACATTTATTATAAAGCGTAACGTGAAACGGGGAAGGCTGCGTGAATAAAAGGATGTCGGGGGATGTACAACCGAGAAAACGTAAGGACAGGAGACGCAAGAAAGGTGAGATTAAAATTTATATTGGAATTAGATTTTCTCTTAGGGCTCTTTCGTAACTGCGGGGTGTACTTCGCGATGATAGAATTTATTTTTAGCACAACGCGCGCTAGCTTTTTTTTCTTTTTTTATTTTTGTCTTGGAAAATGCGCGTTTGCCGTTTAACGCGCGCGCCTTTGTTTTTTTTTTTCTATTTTTTTTTTCTTTTTTTATTTCATTCGTTCATTCAACCCTTTACCCTATCCTCCCCTTCCAACCTCGAGGAATACAATAGATCGAAAAGTTTTTTTTTTGTTTAAATCGTCGATAATCATTCTTTCTTTCTTTTTTATCATATTTTTTTTCTCTTCTTTCTTCCTTTTTCTTTTACGCCCTCGAATCTCAGGTTCGACAAAATAACATGGCCGATAATACTGCATCCAAATTTGCTCTTTGTCCAACGACATTTGCACATGATTTATAAACGTTTAAAGAAAAGGATTATTATTGTCTGTCTCTCCCTCTCCCTCTCTCTCTCTCTCTCTCTTTTCTCTTTCTCTCTGTCCATCTCTCTTTAAATGTTTCGTTTTCATTGAACTTTAGCAAATTTTTTAAATTTAAATGTCTGACGTCTATTCCTCCTCCTATACGTTCCTATTTTGTGTTATATTATAAACTATCAAATTCGACGACACATTTGATAGTTCGCGATCTCTACGAATATATTATCAAGATATTAACAATTATGCCAAAAAATTTCGATCATCATATAACATAGACACGATTCGTGTATGTTCGTGCGTTTGTGTATAGAACGAAATGATTTATTCTTTTTTTATGATAAAATGGCGCTCAAAAAAAAGTGCATTTCATTTCTTAATTATTTCATCACATTTGTTAGATTGGACAAATAAAAAAAAATGTCTATTGAATTCATGTATGTATATATATATATATACATATTTTTAGTATGAGCGCATAAAAGTTATATAATATAAAATGTTACAAATTTATATATATATATATATATATATATATATATATATATATGTATGTATGTATCTGCAGGATAAAAATTAATAAAATTACGTGATTACATAGTATTCATAAATTTAAAAAAGAGAATGATATATTTAATAATATCGTTCGCATTGACGCGAAACGAACGTGTACGGATGATTATCGAATGAATTTAATCCGTCCTCGTGTATTTTAATTCTTCGCGTTTCTTTCTTTTTTCTTTTTTTTTTTCTTAATTGTACCTTCGCGCGAGAGTATCGCGAGGTTCAACGCAAAATCAGTATTAATATGAAATTTACATAAATCCAGGCAGCAGGTTTGGCAATGTCACCTAAGTTAGAAAATGTTGCTTTTAGATACCCTGCCAGCCTGGCTTTTGGCTTTCAAAAATAGATTTAACCTGTATTATCCAATCCAAAAGCATTTCTCGTCAAATTATTTATCATTTTTAATATTTTTTTCTTGCCCTTTTTTTTATGTTCCGTTAACGAACAACAAAAATAAATTGGCATAAAGAAAATATGTTTCATGCCGTTGATATTCGATCAACTCGATACGGTTTATAACCGGTTATAACTAATCAATTGTACGTTTAAAAAGAAGAGATATAGAAAAGGGGCATATATATATATATATGTTCGTTTAAATTTTATATACACGTCTAATTATATTAAACATATTAAATATATATATATATATATATATATATATATATATATATATATATATATATATATATATATATATATATATATATATATATATATATATATAAATATGTATGTATATACAAATAATTAGATGTGTACTTGAGCATTTAAAAGTATAAAAATCCTTTCTTAGATATATATATATATGTACTATGGCATATTATAGTATAAATTAATAGTAATTATTTATTATTATTATTATTATTATTATTATTATTATTATTGATTTGTATAGAAGAGGAAGAGTCCGGTCCACCTCCGCCAACGTTGACAAGTCCGTCCGAAATTTTGACGGACAACGTCACTTTACACGTTTACAAGGAAAGTAGTACGGGTGGCCATTGGTGCGCACGTATTATATTTTTCATACTATTTGCCGCACTCGTCGCTTTAACCGGCATCATTATTATCGAGCACAGAGGAACAACCGACGGTATGTAGAAAAAATTATTCAACGACGCGTTCAAGTAGTTGTTAAAGTGCTTAAATAATTTTTATGTTAATCGTTAGGAAATAAAAAAATAAAAAAAAAAAAATAAGGAAACCATGATAAAATTTAATTTAACGTTTCAGTGGACACGCCAATAGCAGAATCACGATGGGCTAGTATATTTGACGGATGGGTAGATGATACTATTCCAAGTCATGGGGATGAATCTTCTGATGAAAAAGATGTAAAAGCTAGCGAGGAAGAAGAGGAAGAAGAGGAAGAGGAAGAGGAAGAAGAAGAAGGAAAGGAAGATGAAGAAGAGGAAGAGGAAGGAGAAGAAGAAGAAGATGATGATGATGATGATGAAGAAGAAGAGAACATTAAGGAAGATGAAAATGAAGATAAAGACGAAGGTTTAGGTAGTGAAGAGGAGTATGAAGAAACAGATGAATATGACCGTACAGAAGACGAGGAAGAAGAAGAAGAAGGAGGAAAAGAAGAAGAAGAAGAAGATGATGATGATGATGGTGATGATGATGATAGTGGTGTTAAAGGAACAACGATCTCAAAGGAAGAAGGTAATATTCCGATGTATAAAATTCAACATTGAAATTAATATCGATAGGAAATAATAAATCGTGTAAATGTGTTTAAAGATGAGGGTATCGATGACGACGACGACGACAACGACGATGATGATGATCGTCATCCTGGAGAACCCGATATCGAAGATGACGACGATATTATTAATCGGCATAGCCACGTAGATGACGACGATGTGTTGGAAGAAACGGACGATAAAAGTGGCGAAGAGGAAGATAAAGAAGAAGTCGAAGGAGACGACGATGACGATGAGGTTGAGAGTAATATATTGAAAAATGATTATTACGTTAGCAAAGAGTCCGTTGAAGTAGATACCGAGGTACGAGAGGACGAGGAGTCTGAAGAATTTGTTACGATACCGGGTGTCCTAGAAATGATCGATGATAACGGCGCTGAACCTTTGGAAGAGGTATATACAATATATATATATATATATATTTGTATATATAGATATTTATATATTTATACACACACATGCAATGCATTCCTTTTTTTCTTCTTCTTCTTTTTCTTCTTTTGATTGTTGTAGTTTACTTTGCATGCATCTATATGTCTTCTTGCCTGTCGTTATTGAAAAAGATATGTTGGTATATATCTTTCTTTTTTTTTTTTTTTCATCTTACACGTGCACACACACACACACACACACACACACACATATATATACAGATACAAAAATACTGACGCACGTACGAGTAGTAACGATGTAAAAAGAACAAAAAGAAACTAATACAAATTTGAGATACGAAAAGATGAGAGGGACACATTTGGACGATTAAAGCGCGCGCGCGTCTATTATAAAACGAATAATTTAATACGTTCAACGTTGAATTAAATTTCACATTATTACGAAAAAAAAAAAAAAAAAAAAATTCAAATCCTCAGTATCGAATATCTTAACACCTACCAGGTAGAGGATGGAGAACCTGAAGAGGATGTGAATGATATAGACATTGAGCCAGATGTGGAAGTAATAATAGAAGAAGAATCAACGAGCGGTAAGTTTTTTCTTCGAGTTTGGCTATCGAAATAATTACAATGGAGAATATATTGTTTAAATGGTAATGGCCTAAAATATCAGGAATCCTCCATGCTCTTAAATTTCTTTTTCTTTTTTCTTTTTTTGAATGGTAAACCAAGAAAAAAAATATATTCAATGGTATAAAGTTCAATTTATAAGAAAGACCGAAAGAAAGAAAGAAAGAGAGAATGAGAGAGAGAGAGAGAGAGAAAGAAAGAGAGAGAGAGAGAGAGAGAGAAAGAGAGAAAATAAAAGAAGTAACGCGAAAGATCTAATAAATATCGTCTTCGTTTACGTTCATCGAAGCATTTCGACGAAAAGACGATAAACGAAATAGTCAGAAATACGATGTAATGGTTACAGTGCCAGTGAAGTTCGGAGTTGGTGTTGCACTTATCATTGCTGCACACTTTGTACTCGTTAGGCGATGGAACAACGGTAAATTTAGTTATATTTTTTTCCGTCAATCCTGTTATCGTTATCTTTATAGATATAATAATAGAATGTGAGCCATAGCATATATATATATATATATATATATATATATATATATATATATAAAATTTATAAACATCGACGTTTCTGTTTCGTATCAATAGATCGTAGATCTATCTATCCGATCGTACATCTTTGAGTAATCTCAGGTATCGATCTTGTATAGGAAATGAAGTACAAATGAAATATGTATGTCCCAATATTTGTTATGCCTAACATTCTATTATATCATACAAGATCATCGTTTTGATCGTAATACATATGTATGTAACGTATGTATGTAATGTAACGTATGTATGAAGTTGTCGTTAGTTCATTATGAAATATTTTAACACGTGAATGCGTTTTGACTAATCCGTATATATTACATATAAAATTCTAATAATTCATACTTTTCTCGTCTCTCTTAATGATCGTCCATACAATCGCGTCCGTATATTATTTTGTTTTTTTTCTGTTTTTTTATTTATTTTTTTTGTTCCTTTCATCATCACTTCAAACCTTCATACCCAAGCATGTAATAGTACTAACTATTTGATATTAATAACGTTTAGGACGAGATAACGTATCGTTTATAAATTACAGATTACAAAAAAAAAGATATGATACTGCTTAGGTAAGTAAATGTATATATATGTCTCGTTATATTAGGATTTTACGTGCTTTAGAAGCTACATATGTATTTTGAAAAAAAAAAGAAACAAAGAGAACAAGAAAATAATTATTTTCCTCGAGTAAGAGGTATTTGTAAATCTGAACAAAACAAAACAAAAAAAGAAAGAAACGAAAAACAAAATATATAAAACATATATATAAGTTAAAAAATTAAAAATTAATGATTTAATATAAAATTAAATATATTTTCAGCCGAAGCCGAGTTGAATCAACTTTCGCATAACGACGAGCCGTTCAATCTGAATAGGCGAAAAACGATGATAGTTCCGGAATCGGTTAAGGAAGCGGAAACATTGCAAACCGAGGAACAAAATCGAACGATAACGACGAAGAAAAAACAGGCCTACGAGACTTTACGATCGAAATATGAAAGATTAGATACCGAAGAAGGCAAAAGAATCGAGAACGTTGTTATTGCGGAGAAAGCTTTGAGCAGCCCGTCTGAAGAAACATGGTCCAAGCTTAAGACGCAAGGTATATAATATACATATACATATAAAAAAAAACTATAATAAAATTAATTTAATATTAAATAAATTTAATGTTCCTTTTTTCCTTTCCTTTTTTTCTTTTTCCTTTCGAAATTATTCTCGATTTTATTAATACTTTCGGAGTTTTTTTAGGAGCTGAGAGGACTATTAATGAAAAGCAATCGAGGGTGATGTCGTCCGAGGAGGAAACGGAAGATTTGGAAGATGAATTGGAGACGTCGGACGGAGAACGTATTTCCGGTACGGAGGAATACGACGAAGACGAGGAGGAGGAGGAGGAGGAGGAAGTCGAAGAGGACGAGGAGGAGGGTGCCGAGGAGGATGAGATAGAGGACGTTGACGATTCGGAATTGGTCGCAAGATTGGAGGCAAGATATGGTAAATTGGAAACTCCGCAGGACAGCGAGATCGAGGATGAATTAGAATACGAGGAAGAGGAAGAGGAGGAGAGGAGGGAGGGGGAGGGGGAGGAAGAAGTTGACGACGAGGAGGAGGAGGAGGAGGAAATAGAAGACGAGGATGTAGCAGGATGGAAACGTAAATACCACATCATTAAATTGTATGTCGCTCAATTCTGACATTTGTTTACGCATAATATACAATTTTTATATACATCGTCGTTATACATACATACACACACACACACACATATATATATATATCGATAATTATTGTGTCTTCGTTTCCGTTGTTTATTTTCATTTTTATCGTTCGATTAAATCAACAAAATTTGTCGTAAAGAGTTTAAAAGGAGAGAGAGAGAGAGAGAGAGAGAGAGAGAGAGAGAGAGAGAGAGAGAGAGAGAGAGAGAAAGAGAAAGAGAGAAAATTCTCCGAGAAAATCTGCTTGGGCCTATACGACGACCAACTTTACTTTTATTAATTTATATGAGCATGGAGGATCGCGATAAGTCATTTTGAGCTTTTTATTAATATTCATTGAATGCTTAATGTGTATCATTTATATTATCAGGGACGTTATATATATATATATATATATATATATATATATACATACATAAGATATATATACATACGTATATATATCTTATAATTCTTATATAATTAATGTCATCGAGTTGCGTAATTATAATAGTGTCAAAAAGAAAAAAAATATATATATATATATATATATATTTAAAATGCAATTAACAAATTGATTAAAATGTTTTGTTTGTTTTCTCTTTTTTTTTTTTTTTTTTTTTTTTTAATTGGTAGGTATAAAAGCACCTAAAGAGACAACAGGATCGTCTAAAACTGTACCCTCGGCTACCGATAAATCTGGGATTAGTTCTAAGCAAGGAGTTTCTACGACGAAGGGTGGTAAAGCAGTAAACGATTTTCGAAATGTATCAACCACGGACGATTTGGTAATATACGAAGAAAAAGAAATACCACTGGTTAGTAAATGTTTAAATAATAACAACGTTAAAGGATTGAAATTAAAATCTATAATAATTTTTGTTGTATATATATATATATATTTATTTCACGTTACATTATATAAAAATTAATAATAATTTTATTTTTCTGTTTAGGAAATTGATGATTAAGTCACACCCTCTAATCCTTAGCATTATCCACTATTTCCATCGATCATTTCATGTGTTTTAATTTTGTCAAAGTAATATACAACTTGGATGATTTTTTTTTTTTTTTTTTTTTTTTTTATATACAATATAAAGTATAATTGTTCTGTAATTATATCTGTGTAAACTCATATTAATTGATTTGCAATTATATTAATACATAAAAGCAGCAGCAGCTTTGGGCTTAGTATTAGCCAATAATAATCTTTGGACACTTTTTTTCATCTTCTAAACGTGTTATATGGAGCAGTAATAAATATCATAAAGAAAAAACAAAACGAAACAAAAAAAAAAGAAACTATAGACAAACCAATTAATATTTTATTATTCAAAAATATATGTGACAATCTATAAGACTATATTATGATTTTTTATATTTACACGACAATATTATAAATATCTTTCATAGTGATCTATCCTAATCACCCATTCCAATTTTCTTCCTAATATTAGAAGGTGAGAGGAGAGAAGAATAACTTGCCAGAAAAAAGAATCGATAATATAATAATGATCTTAAACAGAAGGATGAAAAGCAGTAGGGATATGTGATGAGAGTAAAAATGTCTAGTTTCACGAAGATCTTAAGAAGAGATTTTAATTGTGACATTATTAGGTAAGATTATACAAAATTGATTATATATATACATGTATACATATATATGTATATATGTATATATATATAAAATCAATTTAAATAGAACAACTGTTAGAATTAACATCAATCAGAGATTGTTCTATATATATATACAAGCTTTTTACATTTATATATATATATATATACATACATATATATATATGCATTTAATTTACGAATATATTAATTGAAATAAATATTGTATAATATGATAATTAATATAGTAGATCCTTTTACATATTATAATATTGAATTTTTACGTTAGTTTTGTAATTGTTGGTTGATATGATATAATTAATGGTCCTCCAAGTAATACTTTTTAAAACTTTTATATATATATATAGATATATATATATATATATATACACATATACACGTACATACGTATACATATTTAATCAATGAAAGCTGAATTATTTTATTATAACTAGAAATATATACATATAAGTAAATACATCTTATAACCATATATTTGAGGTATAACAATTTCTTGAATATTTTTTTTCTTTTTTAAATGATGATAAAGAACTTTTTTTTTCTTCTTCTTTATTAAGAAATAAGAGGAGCAATTACTTTAATTACCTTTGAGCGTCATGATCTGTACACGGGAGAAACTGATAGTTTTTAGAATCTAAAAGAAAATTTTCATAGAAGAATATCACATATTTTAAACATAAATATTTACCTTCACAAAAAGACCTTAACGTCATAATGGAGATATATATATACACATATATATATATACATATATATATATATATATATATATATATATAAAATACTAAAGTTGAAATCTTACGATTAGGGGTTTTTTTGTTTACTTAAACAGCAGGATAGTATTAAAATATCTGTTGTAATATTTTTTTTTCGTTTTTTTTTTTTAGTAAAATATTGGAGCATTCTTGTTTTATAAGACTATGGTAATGTAAAATTGCATATATATAATATATATATATATATATATATATATATATATATATATATATATATATATATATATATATTATATATTTTATATATATAATCAAACTCATGATTCTTTTACAGGCAAAATTATAAACGGATCGAAGCGTAAAGTAACTTAATACTTATGCTTATGTCTGTGCTTTCGCGGAGAAGGTGAGGGCGGACTATTGGCCCTATGTTTTGAGGAAGTACGAGGTGGCGGTGGGGGTGATAGGGATGGCGATCTACCGCGTCTCTTTCGATCGTTACGTTCACTCCCGGGTGATCTTCTTGATGTTCTAGACGATGATAGAGAAGGCGATGGGGTACGTCGTATACGGGGTGGCGATGGGGTCACTGGTACACGCTTTTTGTATGGTGATCGCGATCTACGTTTATTACGCGGTGATCTACTGCGGGATCTAAAACAGTATAATGATGATAATAATAATAATTAGTAATAATAATAATAATAATAATAATAATAATAATAATAATAATAATAATAATAATAGATCATATTGAGATCATAGGATACATCCTTATTAATTGCAATTACCTCATCATATATATATATATATATATATATATATATATATATGTATGTACATATATATTTTTTTAGGTTCTCTTTATTTATTTATTCTTTCTTTTTTTTTAATTATTATTTTTATTGTTTTTCCTTCTCGTGAATGTTAACTTAGTTAATGCTTGTAAAGTATCAGTATGTAAATCTCTCATAGTATGTGCTGTTTTACGAGATTTATTATTATTATTCTTGTTTATTACTTCAATATTTTTCTAGTGTATTATTTTTTTTGTATCATTAACGCGACACACGCAGTCGTTTTGAAATCCCAAAATATTATAAATAATTAAAAGAACATGCACACGATATGTATGTATGTATATATATATATATATATATGTGTGTGTGTGTACATACAATTGTAATATTTAAAAATCTAGTAAATGAATAGTGAATATGAGAACAGATGTAAAGATTAATGGATAATGTAAATACAATAAAATAATAATAATACATATAGATATTTTCTTAATGTAATTGTCTTTTTATTTAATAATTCGATGAGTAAAATGTATTATTATGTTTGTTTTTTCTTCTTTTCTTTTTTTAAGAAAAAGAAAATATACGTACCGGTATCTATTGCTCTTAGATGAAGGACTAGCTGACCGCCTTCGGTCCCTGTAATGACTTGGAGATTCCGGTGTTGTACTACGTTTCTTTTCCCTCCTTCTGTCATCCTCTCGGTCGTCGGCTTTCAGATCCTTCATTTCCCTTTCGCTCTATAATATATAATAAAAAAAAAATAATAATTTTTACTTCGAAGGGATATATCGTGTGAAAAAAAGAAAAAGAAAAAAACACAACCTTTACCTTTCTTATCAATTTCTTCCTGTAATGTTCAACTTGTCCTTGAATTGTCATACCAGATTTTAATGTTCTCCTACCACTTTCAAGTTCATCCTGATATTGCATAGTTTTAACTTCTATTTCACGTAACCTATTACGCCTTTCTTCATTGTAATCTCTACTACTATAGACATACAGTGTTTGATGAATATAAAACTTTAAATTCTCAACATATTTTCAGTTTAATCTTTTGAAACTTTCGCGATACTTTGGACCATGCTGTTACCTTAGGGTATATATATTACCTGGAATCCATACTAGCATCTTGAGAATTTGAATCGTCATTCTGACCTAATTCTTCCCACTTACTAGTAGTCATAGCTTGTGCTTCAACCTATTAAATCAGAAGATATTTATTATGATCGTATTTCTAATAAAATTTTGTTTCCAATTCTTTTTTTTTTTTTTTTTAGTCTATATAATAATAAAAGAAGCCATTAATATATATATATATATATATACGTATATGCATAGGGAAAAAAAGAATTTTTGAAAACCTGGTCTGGGTCCACGGTTTCCCATCTTGAAGGTACAAAACCGGCTGGCATTGCTGGCTTTTTTTCGTCTTCTTTATTTCGTACGTTTACATTATCTTCATCGTCCATAGGAACGCCATCGATATCTTCGTCCACTATATAAAATAAAATTAATATAGAATATTCATTATATACGTGTATATATATATATATATATATAAATAATAATTACTAGGTACTCCATCAATGTCATCATAATTGGACGTTGTTTGTGGTGTTAGTCCATGTTTCATTGCTCCTTTAAGTAAAGCTGCGCCATCCAAAGGTACACCGTCTAAATCTTCTCCACCTTCCCCGTCAACATCGGATAAAGGTGCTCCATCTATATCTTCCTCATTTTCTGGTTCAGGCTCATCTAACTAAAAATTAAAAAGAACAAATAATGTAGTTTATTATATATATATATTATGATGCGATAGTTAATTTTAATAAAATATTTATATTTACCATAACAAGACCCAAAAACGTATTTTGCAGTTTAACAAGAAAGTCTCTTGGATAAACTGCCCAATCCTCCCATGCTCTGAACATTCTCATCACGCGTGCTTTAAATCCTTCTGCCTTTAATCGACTGTCAAATTGTTTGTAAGCCTGATTTACTTCATTGAAAATATCAAGAAGACGTGTCTCAAAACTGTAATATACATATAATTATTATATGAGTGTGTATATATATATATATATATTATGTTTATATTACGAGTTATTACGAAATATAAATATTTACGCTTTTCTGTAAATCGTAGCATTAGTAACTTTTACGCCACAATTGTGTAATACATCAGATATAAGATACAGTCTTGCTATCTTTTTATTAACAGGAGTTTGGAGTATTGATAATGACTCTGAAATACAGTCACATATTTCTTCTGCCGCTTCTGCGTGTTCTATGCAGAAAACCATTGCCTCCGCAACTTTTATTCGTTCCGGTGATATATTCCTCAGTAAATCCTCTAATCTATCTCTTTGACTGTATGAAAAAACAAATAAAAAAGAACAGATAATTTTATTATAGACTTTTATTAAAATTTATACGCAAAAGTAATTAAAAAGGAATCATTGTAAATTACCTGTTAGATAAGCTACCCCTTCTTGGTTCCTGTCTTTCTTCCATTTCAATTAATTCATCAGGCATACCTTGCGTCCATGGATTAATAGGTGGTGGTCTCCAT
>OU426873.1:1208269-1247958 GCA_911387685.1 Dolichovespula media
GCAAAACATACCAGGTTGGTTCGAAAATCAAAATAATTTTTATTCCTATGCCATGTATTTTATTTACTAAGATATCTTCTCACATAATTTATCGTATTTTAGAGTCGCCTACTATTCGTACGGTTTCAAATGGATCTTCGATATATTCGGTGATGTATGCTGGGTCTGGTAACAAAATAACGATAAAACGGAAGGCAGCGGCCACGGAAGAAATAGAAGTGGGACAACAGGAAATGGATGGAACTCAACAAGGCTCTGTAGGAGGGGTAAAATGCATTCCATCTTCCCAACTTAAATATGGGACCCCTTCTCAGAAAAAATCTTCAAAGGGCAGCAAAGTAATTTCAATAGATATTCGGTTAATCTTATGCCTTACAGGAAATATACATTGCACTGTAATTTTTATATAAATGCTAAATGATGTGCATCCTCGTTAATGCTACTTGTAAGGTACAATAATTTACTTGAATTTGCATAACATTTAACAATTTTGTGAACATTAATTTTTAACCTTCGCATATATCATTCATTAGTCCATACTAACATTTGTCCCAGAAAAGGTTTTGTATTATATTCTCCTTGGTCCCATAATGAGATTAATGCAGATGTCATAGATTTCATAATCAGTCATCTTAACCAATTAAGCATGCGCATTAATAAAACATGTACATACACCTCTGCATTAATCTGCACTATTTTAACTCTTTTGTAATCTTTTTCTTTTTCTTTTTTTTTTTTTTTTTTTATCAATAATAACATGGCTTGCTCTGTTATATGCAGTCCTCGGGCAGTTTTAAAAAGCCACGATCAAGTTCTACTAGGAGCAAAAGAAAAGGATGCAGATGTGGTAATGCTACAGCTATACCTGGAAAATTAACATGTTGTGGCCAAAGATGCCCTTGTTATGTTGAAAGTAAACCATGTATTGAATGTAGATGTAGAGGTTGTAGAAATCCACATACAGCTGATGGTTTAAAGGTATTGTAATATTATTATTGTTTTCTCTAAGACCTTCTATAATTTGTATTATATATTTCCAATGATTGTTTAATTATTATATCCTATATACACAGATGCGTATATATATGTATACATCTATGTATATATATTGCAGATCCGCCCACACATACCAGAACTTCATAACCTGCAATTACAACTATCTACTCCTTTGGATTGTGATGAACTAAACTCGGATCCCTTAGGATCTGTGTCGCAATGTCTTTCAACGTCTCCTACAACGATTCAAGTATTAAATGTCTATTCCACTCCAAGACTTGATATTGATAACGTTCCACAAAATTTGCCTGCAGCTTTATTAGTAGGAGAAGACGCTATAGTTAGTACTGAAAGTGAAGCGGAAGACAGTGATATACAAATTGATGTGTGACAAAGTGTTTAAATAAAATTATGCACTATACATGACAAAATAGTTACGAATAATTGATTAGGATGGAATATACATATATATACATATACATATGTATGTATATATATATATATCTATATATATATGTATATATGTATATATATATATGTATATATATATATGTATATCTATATGTATATCTATATGTATATGTATGTGTATGTGTATGTGTATATATATATAGAAAGAAAAAAAATCTTATAAAATAAAGCTTATGCGATATAATAATCGTAAAGCTATTATCAGGATGATAAGTAACAATATTTCATTTCTGGGTCTTATTAACCCTTTCGTGATAGCGGAATTGATCGCTAAAGCATGACTAGGATCTCCGTGCAATAAGTGTATAATTCGCCCGCTGATAGTCTCTGGCGTTTCGAATTTACTTCTTATGCCTTGGAGAGTTACTTTGATAATAAAAATTAAAATCATAGTAATGAAAAAAAATAAAAAATAAAAAAAAAATAAATAAAAGATGAAACAAACAAATAATATGTTATAGAAAGAATACTGTATATTGATTATAGTCGTTCTTAGTATGTGAACAGAGTTTCATGGTAAGCGACTATATAAATCGCCCGTAATAGCAAAAGGAAGTAATAGTTGATAATTCAGATATAAAAAGATAAATCTTGTACAACAGCACCAATAACCAACAATTTTGTTCTACTCTAAAAAGTCTTGCTATCATTTTTCTATTGGAAGTTATTAAAAAAATCTACTTATCAAAATGTATTTAATTATCTTTATATTAGGTTTGATGACATGTATTTGCACCAACAAAATTTATTTTGCATTTGAAAATTTGTCATTGTTATATGAAATTGAAAATTGAACGTATAGAAATAAAAACTAAATAATTAATCTAGTTGTATAGTATAAAAGGCAAGTTCTTGGAACTATAATGCTTTACAAATTTTATCAAAAATTATGACTTCTATTCGAAACTACAAATTATACTTGAAAAAATATAAAAATATTTAATATAAAAGTACAATATAATATTTAATAAAAATAAGTCTAGCATGTATTTTAAAGATATTTTTTTTTCTTTGTTTTTTTTTTTTACAATGTTAGAATAGTAAATCTTAATCTATTTGATTGTTTAGAAGATATATTAAATAATATAGGTACAAAGATATGTAGATAAAAGCAAGAAAGATATGCTTTCTTTTTCTTGTCCACTGCATGAAGCTGTTGTACATTTAAAAAAAAAGAAAAAAAAGTAGATAGAGAATATAGAAAATTAATGAATACCTTTTAAAAAAAATGTACATAATTATACAGTGAATTTAAAAAAAAAAGTTACACGAACATAAACTTGCCACTTGTACATACAATGACTAAAAGTCACACATATTTTAGCTACATATATTTTAACTATTTTACATACCGATATTTCCACTTTTTTAACATAAAGGTGCAAAAACAAAACACATTCAGCATTTTCTTGTATCGATAAAAAAGAAAAAAAAAAAGAAAAATTAGCTCTTAGCAAATAAAAAAAAAAATAAAAAAAAGAATGTTAAATTATATGATAATAATAATGTAAATATATATATATATATATATATATATATATATATATATATATATATATATATATATACATAAGCAGTACAATTTGTTCATACCACGTTAGAATGTGAAACTGGAACTGTGGGGGCAAATATGGCTGTAATTTTTACTTTGCCTCCAATTTTATGGAAAAATATGAGATATTAGATATATGATAATTTGCCTAACGTTTAGGTGATTTAATGTAAATATTAGTATATAGATAATAATTTTATAGAAGTGGGAGTATTATCTTATGTCCAAGACTTACAAATTCTATTTTTTAGAACTGGATTTGTTGACCTTGTGAGATAGAAAATTTCATCTACATATATATCTCCATCTATTTGAACAATTGTAACCAAATATTTACCACTTCCAAATGTTAGTACAAAATTACTAACTAATGTGTAATGCATTTTTATTGCAATTGTTTTCATAATATATCAACATCATACATTTTTTTAATATGGAGATCTATTAATTTATTGTTATATTTATATTGTGTTAACACAATAATAAAATAAACAATGAAGTTTAGGATGATTAAGACAAAATAAATTTGCATAATGTTCCATTTAAAATGGGAATATGAAAAGGATGTAATGTAATTCAGAAATTTGTATAACATATAGATTATTCAGGAAAATTATAGTAACAGATATGATATATTTCTTTAATTGCTGTATTTCCTGGTTTTTATTTCTTTTTTTTTTTCTTTTGTAAATAATCTACTAAAATATAAAAAGCTTTTTTACTTTAATCATACAGATAGTATAGAAGATATTTTATCTCGGTCCTTTCTTATCATCTACTACCTATACACAATGTTCTATAGAAATAGCATACTCAATTTTTAGCATATAACATGGTAAAAAAGTAAAAGATACTTCTTTCTGTAATGTTCATTATTTGGATGTTATTGATTTTAATTATAGTAATTAATTCTTATTAAAAATATTTTAGGTATTATATATATATATATATATATGTGTGTGTGTGTGTGTATATGTATTAGTATATATGCATATATGTGTGTATGTATATATATATATATATATGCGTATAATATGTGTTATGTATATGTATATATATACATATACATATACACATATTATGTGTATAATGCAGATCTCAATAATTATTTTGTCTCATAAAAAGTACATGCCCTATGTTGATATATGTTGATAGTAATAAGTTTCCTTGGCACATATTTGTTTGTATTGACACCAGTCTATGGTCATTCTAATATTTAAAACGATTACACAATGAATATAATTTATTTGATTAAATTTCAAATTTATTTCAACGTTTGTTTAGATATATAAGATACTTTTGATATTGTAGATATAATATACATATACAAGAATAATTAGGGAATTTACTTATTAATCAGATTAATTATTATTTATTAAAAATTTGGGGATATTAATATAAAGCAAAATTGTTGCCAAGAAAGCTCTAATGTCAAATACTATATTTAAAATTAAGGAAAATATGGATGTCATGTATATAATTGTAGCTATGCATTTCTGTATCAATGCTTCTATACAGTATATCTGATATAAACCTGATCAATAGATAAATTAAAAATGGTAGTAGTTTCAGTGAAACGATTTATTACATTTTATGAAAGAAACGTTGGTTAAGGATATATAAGATTTAGTTTATGAAGGTAATTTGTAATGTCATTATAGTCTCTCTCCAAGAATATGTCATACAGTGTCACTACATACAGAATTAACAGAATAAACCTATTTTACATACTAATTCATAAACTTTAATATTTCCATCTTATTATACATACATAACATTTAAATTATGATAAAATAGTACACACACACACATATATATATCGCGTGATTAATATTATGTTTTTTAAATTTATACCGTCACAAATTTTGAATTTATGTTTTTTTCGCGGGTTTCGATCTATTCACAATTTATATATATATATATATATATATATATATATATTATTTAAACTAATAGCCTTATATAATTAAGTAGATAATTTTAGAAGACGTCAGTTTAAATTTACTTAGTTAAATTTAAATTTATTTAGTTTAAATTTAGAAAAGTCCATTCAACTATTAATTTTTTTTGGGTAATATAATATTCGTATGACATAAGTAGTAACTGAGGAGAGAAATTCAAAGATGGCCGCGGTTAAGTTTGGATCGCATTTAAAGGAATTGCGAATTCTTTTATGTCAGACATCAAAATCAAGTGAAGGAGTTAGGTAAATGAACGTTCGAATAATGAAAAAGAAAAGGAATTATTAAAGTAAAGTTAAGAAAAATTTTGCATTGATACAATTGTACAGTTACAACTCTAACCTAACTGTTCTTATATTTGTTTTTAGAGACTTCATAAAACAGAAGTATGTTGCTATTAAAAAAAGTAATCCGAACATTCCAATTTTAATTCGGGAATGTTCTTTAATTGAACCAAAACTATATGCACGTTATGGTAAATTATATTTTGTAATATTAATTTTATCAAAGCGCTATTACATAAATCTTGCGATATAGTTAAGATTATAATTAAAATAATATTGGAAAAATAAATAATTGATATCGTATTTTAATAATGAAATATAATTAAAATTCAATTATGAAATATAATCGAAATATAATTAAAATTCAATTGCACATATACATATATTACAATATTTCAGAATATGGCGTAGAACGAAATGTACCTTTGAATGGCTTAAAGTCTGAAGAAATTAATGAGAGACTCAAACAACTTGTATCCTCAAAACCATGAAGAATATACTCTACCTTGTAATATAGATATGTATTATAATTGTTTAGTTACCAAATAAAATAGTTATATATAAATTAATAAAAGCAAAACATTCAAAATAATTATTTTTAATTTATAGGAACAATTTTAACAGGAACTTAATAATATGTACATTAAAAACGAGTATAATCAATAGTGACAATGTAAAAATTACAAAATATAAAATCTATAATGTGTACATATATGATATTTTAAAAATCTATAACATAACACATATGTCTGATGAATTATGATATAGTGAACTTAATCAAGTAAAAAAGAAATTTCTAAATATATAGCATGATATGGTTTCAATTATTTATTTATTTATTTTTTTTAATGTTATAATTGTAATAGCTTTCATTGGAACTAATTAAGAAAATATATATATATATTTTTTTTTTCTTCTTTTTCTTAATACATCATTTTTAATAGATTTTGGACGAAAAGAAAAATTCGTCTAATTGTTTAATATGATCCTATTAGAAAATCTGCCTGCAAATTTTCATATATATATATATATATATATATATATATATATTCTACTTTTTACTATTATATTATACTATGTTTTCTAAGGCTTTTCATCACCCTTTCGCTTGAATTATGTCTAAATTGGTGATGAGTGTGATAAAAGAATTAACAAGAAGCACGTTAAGGGAAAACATTTATCCCTTACTCTTGATTTATCGTATGGGCGTGTATATGCTTGTGTACATATATTGTGCTCTTCTTGTTTTTATCGTGAATTAAGTAGCTGAACTCTGAAATGATATCATTTCATTACAAAGTATAGCAACTAAATGGATAAGCAATATATGGATATAATATAATATGAACATAAAATAATATCTATAATAATAAATTATATAAAGTGCCTGTCATCTTCAAATCTTCATTCCAAACATTGTATAACTTTGGCATAAGTATCACGACTGTTATCTTTTAAATAATCAAGTAACAACTAAAAATGCTAGTAGTAAAACATATAAATAACCATTGGAATACTTATGGGCATCAAGTACTATTAGTACTATAGTCTATGAAAAAAAAAAAGAAATAAAAGACATATAAAAATATACATTATATAAAATCATTGCTTATAAATTAATGATTATATATGTGTATATATATATGTACATATATATATATATTTAAATCTTTTTTTAATTTTATTCAAAATCTATAGTTTATTAATATTCTTTTTTTTTTTTAAATAACAATAAATATTAATTAAACCATTTACCGAATATCAGATATGCTTATTTCTCGAAGTGTTATAGTGTAACACAAGCATAACCACATGATAAATCTATGCAGCACATTGCAGTGATTTACGGTATAATTACCTAATTCTCCTAAGGATAATTATCGATCGATTTTTATGAATAAGGATTCGTTCGAAATATAACACGTTGATTCGCGAGACAACTTTCCAATTTCAGAAAAATATTACATTCGTTGAATAAAATTATTTATATATTTAATTAAGAACTTAACTTATTTATCGAAATTCTAAGAAATTAGTCACCTGTAATAAGTTTTTACCTTTCTAATAAGCCCTTGTTCATTAAAATCGATATAGAATTATGTTCAGAAGAATTTATGGCTACTGAAATTTTGTTTAACTAGTATGGTGGTAAACCAAATAGTTCTGGACGAAAATCATCAAGGCTTTTCAATACGATAGTTGCATTTTCAAGATATTTTTTATCCAATAAAGGATCCGGCACCATTACAACTTGCATTCCTGCGGCAACAGCAGCTTCTACTCCATTAGGAGAATCTTCAAATACTAGGCACTGCAATATCATATCAAGTTATATTTTTTAATATAACTTTAATGTTTAATATATATATATAAAGAAACAAAATTATAAACTTAAAAACCTTAGAAGGTTCAGGCTTGTCTGGAAAACGTTGGGCAGCTATTAAAAATATATCTGGATGTGGTTTTCCTTTTTTCACCTCTGGATCTGTACCACCATAAACTTTATGATGAAACAGATCAAAAATGTGCTCCCATCTTTGAGTTTTTATGTCACCAGTTGTTTTACTAGAACTTGTTGCAAGCGCGATTGGAACATTGTTGTTTTTGAGATGTTTCAAAAGGCGCTCTGCACCTATATAAATGGATGATATTCTATGTAATATATAAAGGTATTTATTTTATGAACTACGTCAAACGCCAATATAAATTTGTAACAGAAATGGTTTTTTTTTTTTTTTTCAATAAATTGATATATATACCTGGCATTAAATTACACTTTGGAAATATGTCAGCATATATAGCTGCAAGCTGATTTTCAAATTCCGGGCCACTAATTGGTAATTCCAACATATCGACGATGGCCTTAGCAGATTCGTTACTCTTAAATCCCATAATCTTTATTTTATGTTCCCAAGTGTATTCTTTACCATATTTTTGAGTAATTTGATTGAAAGCTTTGGAGTACAAAATCTCTGTATCTAAATATTAATACAAAAATATTATGAAACATACTTTGTATTTATTAGAGATATTACTATAATTCTATTCAATATATTAGAATAAAATTATTCAAAATAAATAGATAGATAGATAGATATAATACCTATCAATAATCCGTCCATATCAAAAATACAGTGCGTTACTTTTTTCAAATTGTTGGCAGCCATTTTCAAAGTAAATTTTTTATAGGTTAGCTGCAATAATAATATAAAATATCAGTCAATATTATTATTTATTGTAATGAGTTAACAATACAACGATGTAACAAAATGTTATTTTCTCTTTATCACTTTCTTATTAGAGTATGATATTTAGAATGAGATATTATCACTTACGATCTGATATTTCGCTAAGACCGTTGATAAAGAAACAATGTTTAAAGATTCGAACCAGTTTATCGAGTAATCAAAGAGTATGATGAAATCCTTCGCCAGATGTCTTCTTGAAAAATTTTTAAAGATAGCCGAGTATATGTAAGTATTGTAAACAATTCTTGTTAAAAAATATAATTTTTGTTTATATCTATCAATGATAGATAATAATATCGACATAAGTTAATTGACTCGTATATTACAATAGCCGTTTATTACGGATTTTTTACTCATATCTCTTTTCTTAATAATAATTATTTATTAAATTGTAGAATAACTCTGTATTAGAAGGTGTAGTTCGATTTCTTTTTATCTTTTTTTTTCTTTCCCCCCTTTTTTTCTAAGTACGAGCATAGAATCTACGAGCAGAAGCAAACAGAAGTATTAGGCAACCGTTGAGCTTAGAAAACTTAAACGATGTTAGATATTAACGATTATAATCAATCAATTTTATAATTGCTTAGCGAGTAACAAATGCCAATAAATAAATATATCGTATTAGAAATGATTGGTTAAATTCTATTGGTATATATATATATATGATATGATATAGTTCAACTGGTGTTGATATTTAATAAGAAAATTTTACGAAGATTTAAAAAAGTACATTTATCGTTTGGTATATATAAGAAAATTAAAACTACGGCGTATGAATGAAGTGCTTAAGTTTTATTGTTTTATTAATCATTTTTTTAAAAGGACACTGCGTCGAACAATACTGCAGAATTAATGATGCAGAAAATTGCGAGGAAAAAGATGAAGGTTATAAATATACGAAAGGTATTTATTTGATTTTATTTATATGTTGTTCTTTGTGTTAAAGATTAAAAAAAATATATATTATTATTATTATTATTATCATCATCATCATCATTCTTTTTTCTTTACAGATTCAATCGAAAAATATGAAAAATATATTGAAGCTATACACAATGCCGAAAGGAATTACATAGAATGCAATGCAACAAGATGTGAATGTTTTAAGGATATGATAATTAGAGATTTAAAACCATTCAAGAAAAATGGTATAAGCAAAGAATTGATTGACATGGCAAAGACTAGGTATGGGTATGATCTATTGTAATTGACAGGCACATTACTATTTCTCCATTTATTAATTTTTAACCGGTATACAATATTTTTTTTTTTCCTTTCTTCTAGAGGCACATTTTATCAAATAATAGGAGGAAAGCTTTACAGAGAGAAGGATTGTATGTTTCCATCAAGATGCGCTGGGATAGAACATTTTCTTTTGAAAATAATTCATAACTTAACCGATATGGATTTGGTCATTAATACCAGAGATTATCCTCAATCTAACAAGCATTTTGGGAAACCTTTACCTGTATTTT
The DNA here is from genome assembly GCA_911387685.1 of Dolichovespula media. NCBI lineage: Eukaryota > Metazoa > Arthropoda > Insecta > Hymenoptera > Vespidae > Dolichovespula > Dolichovespula media. Next base: position 1,218,257 of record OU426873.1, read on the forward strand.
CATTCAGCAAGGTAACATGTGTAAATTAATATATAAAGCTTGGAACATATTTTCCAAATTTTATTTTTATTTTTTTTATTTTTTATCTAAAAAACATTGTTTAAGAAAAGAGAAAAAAAATAAAAAAAAAAGAAAAAAAACTCATTCAATTTGATATCATTCTAATTGGTGTCCAAATTCAGCACATTACACAATATTTATAGACACCACAATATTATGATATTATGTATCCAGCATGGGCATTTTGGGAAGGAGGACCTGCTATATCTTTATACCCTCGTGGTCTTGGACGGTGGGATCAACACCGTGAGTTATTAAATAAAGCTAGCGAAAATATACCATGGAATAAGAAAAAAGAGAAAGTATTCTTTCGTGGCTCTAGAACCAGTTCCGAAAGAGATAATTTAATATTATTGAGCCGTAAAAATCCGAACTTAGTTGACGCGCAGTATACAAAGAATCAAGCATGGAAGTCTGATGAGGTAAGTTACTTATTACTTTTTCTTTTCTTTGATAATCTACATTATAGTTCCATCCTTAAATACAAATTTTTAATTTAGGATACGTTACATGCACCTCCAGCCTCAGAAGTTCCATTAGAATCTCATTGTGCATATAAGTATTTATTTAACTATCGAGGAGTCGCGGCTTCATTTCGATACAAACATTTATTCCTGTGTCGATCCTTAGTTTTCCACGTTGGCGACGAATGGACAGAATTTTATTATGACGCCATGAGACCATGGATTCATTTTATACCCGTTCCCAAGGATGCCAGTCAAACTGATTTAAAGTAAGATATACGATAATCTTGTAACATATTTTGAGAACATTAAAAATAATTTTTCTATATAAAATAAGTCCTTAAATACTATTACTTATATTATTTCGTAATTATATTATATATCATTATATATCTCTATTGTAATTTAACTAATGTTTACATTTGCTTTCAGTGAACTCATACAATTTGCTATGGACAATGATATTTTATCGGAAAAAATTGCAAATCGCGGAAGAGATTTTATATGGAATAAATTAAAAATGAAAGATATATTGTGCTTTTGGAAAAAATTATTGAAGAGTTATGGGAAACTTTTGTCGTATAAACCAGTATTAGATAAGCATCTGATTAAAATCGAGCGAAAATAAGTAAGTATTTTATAATTGACGAAATTAAAAAATATATTATATAATAAGTGGAATCATTATGCTAGGTAAAATATACATGTATTTTATTATAATGTTTACTTTATGATAGTGGAAAGTATATTACAATGGAGGTTTTGTTAATTGGAGTGAAACACAGCTATGTGGCAAGTTTCAAAGTGAATCATTGATACCCCAACATTACAATCAACACAAAAACGGCCTTGTACTATGTTTATAATAAATTTTTATTCTTCAAAACATAATAGGGATATAATAATATACTGTTATTTTAATATGAAAAAATATTTGTAAAGTAACTAACTAGTAAATATGTTATTTAATAAATAACTGATCATAGTACAGGGCCATTCATGGTGTATTCTGATACACATTAAGCAATTCTTAATACTTAAGTACTGGTAAAACACTTACACAATCAAACTACTTTGAGACTTACTGAATTATAAGAAAAAATGCATATTGGTTGAAAAAAAAAAATTATCGATTTGGATGATATATAAATATTTTATATAATACATATGGTCAAATATATAGTCTGTCATCGTAATTCTTTTAATTCGGTGTTGATTTAAAATAATACTACAAAGTTTTTAACTATATAAAAATCGATATTTGATCGATGCAGCATCCTAATATTTTTGAAAAACCATAAAACGTATTTGGTTCTTGTACATATCCTTTTATTATAATGAAATATTATCTCGATGAAATTAATGCAAATGTATTGACGATATGGAAGCATTTATATAAGGAAATAAACGTTTTAGAATGATAATAATAAAAAAAAAGAACAAACAAAAACTTTACATTCTGAAAATGAAATTGTTTGTAATAGTTCGATTTACATGAAAAAATAAAGCCGCATTTTTTAATGATGCATCGAAGAAGATATAGGTATGAGATGTATGCGTTACAAAAATATGATTTCTTTTTGTAGATATCAAATGTATACATTACAAAAATATTTTTTAAGGCACTTGCAAAATAACAATTTCTTTAACATAATTGTAAATTAATAGTTGCGACATGAGTACTATAGCAGATGTTTTTTCGTATGAATATAGTTCGTGAATAACAAAATTCATATCGTAAATATGAAGTAATTATTGTGTCTCTGTTTTTTTTCCTTTTTTTTCTTTTGCAAACTTATCATCTACACTGCGTACTGCATTTTTTTTTATCTCTCTATTTCTCTCTCTTTAAATTACATTATGTCATTTCTTATATTTTCAAACAATTAACATGTAATTTGTATATAATTTAAAATTCTATAACACTCATGTAACATCATAACTTTCTATATAACAAATATATTTTGACAATATCATATTGTCGGTTATGAAACAATCTTAGCATTTCTTTAATAGTTGCCCCATTGCAATGTTTTGTTGCATTAGTTTTTTTCAATTTTTCTTTTTTAATAAGAAATACATTTTCGAATTTGTGCGAAATGCTAATAATGTTCTAGACCCAAAAATGAATAGTGCCTATGACGTTTAAAGTCCCCCCCCCCCCCAGAAATATACAAATCAATAAATAGGCAGTGTGAAGGGTCCAGGCAAAACATCGGATTGCGTAATTTTAATAATATTGATATGAATACGAGAATTCTTTCGAACCTATTATAATATAACATTTTACATTAAATTAGCTTAGTTCCTTCATTATACAGTATAACCTCATCTTAATTTCAATTATATTATCCGACATCCATTTAGGGAAAAAAAAATGAAGTAAAATAAAATAAAAAAAAAACATTATAGTATACTTTGGAAAAAATACTCATAAAAGTATGAATTTAAAAGACGTTATACTTAACGAAATTGAATTGGTCATATTATTTTTCCTAACGCTTAAATCTAAAAAAAAAAAAAATAATACATCGCATCACATTTCCTATGGAAAGTTTTAATAACGGATCTCTATTTAAAATCCTTATAATTCGATTAGATACGTCAATCGAATGAGACGATTAATGAACATTACTTTAAAACTTATTTATATAAACATAGGCTGCTTATATTCCAAAATATATCCGAATACACACACATAGAAACGATGGCTGAGCGAAAGTTGAGATATTTTTTCTTTTCTTTCCAAATTCGAAATACGCGCGCACCAATTGAATGTCGCGTTAATTTCATTTATCAAAATTGTCTCGAGAGCACCGCGTTACAATTGTTCATCGATACATTTATTGAATTTTACGTTCTTAAACTTTTACGATGTTCGTTCGAACACGCGGGAAAAATTCGAAAAATTATTATTATCATTATTGCAATGAGAATCTTCTCGTGCGAAACGTTCAAGCACGAAAAACGCGTGCGACACAACGATCGCTCCACCGTTAATTTTCTCTATTATTCGGACTTATTTATTTATTTATTCGTTTATTCATTTATTTATTTTTCTTTACCTGCGATCAAATTCGTACGACTACTTATTACATATACATACATACATACCGTCTGTACGACTTTTGCGAACTAATCGGCTAGAGATAGGGAGAGAGATAGAGAGAGAATGAGAGAGAGTGAAAGAAAAACTTCTAATCGAGACGTCATCGCATTCGTCAGTTAAGTGTCTAACTTTTCTCCCTCTCTCCCTCCCTCCAACCCTCTTGCACTCTTTTTTTCTAATTTCTTTTCTTTCTCTCCATTTCGCAGATACCGTCCAACAGAGAGGAAGCTTTGACGCACAGCGGAGTCATTGCATTTATAACCACTAACGATAGCCAATCGTTGGGTAGACGTCGATGAGAGAGAAAATATGCGTAAGATACGCCTATCAGAAAAAAAAACAAAGAGAAATAAAAAAAAAAAAAAATAATAAAAATAAAATAAAATAAAATAAAACGAAACAAAAACAAAAAAGCGCGGGAACGTTCGTTTCGAGCCATGAGAAATCAGGGACGACCAATCATTTTAAAATATCAAGAACACGAATGGTCTCCTTCCTCAACCCTTTCTTCTTCTCTTCCTCTTCTATTTCTTCTTCTTCTTCTTCTTCTTCTTCTTACTCCTCTTCTTTTACTTTCCACGTGTTTTCCTCGACGTGTTTTAACTCGTGAGAAATTCTTCAAACACACGTACACACACACACACACACACACACACATATTTTATACACGATGATGACACTTTCCCCTGAAGGATGGATTAACCAGGAGTATATCCTTTATCGAGATACATACAATATTTATATTTCCTCTTTCCTATTTCCTTTTCTTCCTTCGACCATGAAACATTCCAACGTTTAACAACAATTTTGATTTAGGTTGCAACGACGAACCTTGCTATTATCATCGTTACGATACTAAAGACGATGGACCATGCCTCGATGTTGGAAATGCTACGAGCTCCAGAATCCATGCGATCTTGATTGGACGACGTCGCGAATTGCTCGTCTAATCCTCCTGTTGGGGTTTCAACGAAAAAACACAAATCGTAATTCGCGCGCAGTGACGTCATAATCCTTTCGTTTTTCTTTTTACACGCGATGGAATGGGGGATCGCGATTGGTTCGATTTTGGGAATGTGGGTTAAAGTGATTGGTTAGGGTGGACAGGGGTCAATAGTGGGAGAGAGTGAATTCGATCGATGATTGGCCGAGGCACTCTTAGCAAGAGGTCGCTCTCGTTGTTTGCTCGATTGTTTTTTGTTTTCTCGCTCTCTCTCTTTCCCTCTCTCTCTCTCTCTCTCTCTCTCTCTCTCGCACTTGGTTATCGCGCGCAAAACGTCTTTTCGAAATGTGTGCGGACAACGGTTCTCGCAATCTTTTTCTCGTACGTATCGTCGTTGTTTGGAACTTTTCTTTTTTGTTTGTTTGTTTGTTTTTGGTTTGCGATCGTTTTGGCACGTGTAAATTCGACCGAACGGGCCGTTACGGACCCAGCCCCGCAGCTCTCTCACTTTTTCTCGAATCCGTTTGATCCGAGACGAAAGTTGTTGTCCTCTGGAAATACCATTTTTTTCCGGGATTAATTATCCTCTTTTTTAATCCGTTATTACATCGACTAACCTAGTTCTTTTTTCCTTTTTTCCCCTCCTTTTCCTTTTCACCTTTCACAGTGACAAGCGTGCGAAAAACAATTTTATCGTTGTGTCGCGTAGTGAGTGATACGAAAAGTACGTTGTGATTTCTTTCTTTTTTTTTTGTTTTTGTGCTTCGTTTTGTGAGATCACGAATTCTTCACGAACAAATTGGGATATATGTTGGAATATCATTTTCCTGTATTTCTTTTGGAAGAGGAACGTACGAACGAAGGAACGAACGTAATTTGGTGAATAAATAATGATTATTCAATTTTGTCTTTCGATTGCGATTGAAAAAAAGGGAACAAAATTAAAAGAACGTGCGAAAAAAATAATAATAATTTCGTCGAATCCGCGTTATTGTGATCGTAGAAATTTCTTGTACCGTACCATCAAGATGGATCTTTTACTTTTCTTTTTTCTTCTTTTTTTTTTTTTATGTGTAAACTTGCATCGCATTCCTTTTACGAGCATCACAGTTACTCGTCTTTTCTCTTTCTTTCTTATTCTTCTTTACTTTCTTTTCGATCCAATTAATTTCTTTCTTCTCTTTCGAACTCCAACAAACGTATATAATTTAAGTCGCATTCTATGGGAATACAATTTTCTAATAATACACGCTTAATGGTATTTGTAAATTAATCTCTCAACTGTCGTAAATACAGTTAGGTTAATCGTATTACGATATTACAATCGTTTAAAAGTAAATGCGTCGTAAGTTCAGATCCGTTGTCAAGTACGGTACAATAATTTCGACGTCATTTTACATATTTCTGATAATAAATTTTGCGAAACAAAAAGTATTTTGCAGGATAATTTTTCTTTCGATTCTATAACCCGGATCTATATCTTTTCTATTCTTTTTATTTGTTTATTTATTTTCAGTTTTTCTTTTTTTTTCGTCCAAAAAGAAAACGCTCGAACTTGTCGAAAATGTAAACAAGTAATGGCGGAAAAAAAGAACTCGTTAGAAGATAATAATACTAATAATAATAATAATAATAATAAAAAAAAGAGACAATAAGAGAAATAATAAGTGCTGAAGAAACAAAAAGAAAGAAAGAAAGAAAAAGAAAGTAAGAAGGAAAGAAAGAAACATGCTGCATTGTGATTCATCCCGTTCAAACAAACATCTACATTTCTTTTCTTTTTTTTTTTAGTTCCTCTTTCTTTTCCCCCCTTTTTTTTTCTTTTAGTTTAAATCGTCCTTTCACCATACGCAATCGAAAAAACATAATGATCGTGCAAAATAATAATAAAGATCTCACATACATAAGAAAAAGTAAAGAAAAATTATTATTAAAGAAGTAACGTGCAATAAAGAAATGCGATATGTGGTACTACCAAGTGGTGATAATATATATGTATATATATGTACGTGTATATAGTGCGTTAAAGAATAAAAATAAACATAACCATAAAAGAAAAAACCAAACAAAACAAAACAAAACAAAAAGGAAATAGAGATAGTATAAGAGGAAAACAAAGGTGGATGAAAAATTAATCGTCCGAGGTACATATGTGAAAATCCAAATCCAAAAAAAAAACAATAAGAAAGGAAACAACAAAGAAAGAAATATTACGGGATCACTTGACCAATAAGGGAGGTGAAATTGAGAGCACGTGACGAAGAGAGCGATTTGTGATTGGTTAGAAGGGAATAAATCCTTTTTCTGATAATATTAGTCCAAGTTCCAAACAACGTGACCGTCAACCGCTTAATATGTTTTTTTTTTATAATGTTTTTTTTCTTGTTTACTTTTTTCTGGCCATGCACCTTTTACTTATGCGCACAACGAGATACTCACTTTTTATTGCATGTGTGTGTATATATGTGCGTGTGTATATATATATAAATATATATATAAATTTGTTTTTTTGTCTTTTTTTAATCGACCTCGTACTGTGATTTTACCATGCCAATACACTGTACGTTATTACATATATACATACATACATATATATGTGAGATTATACAAAAGAAAGAGAGAGAGAGAGAGAGAAGGATATAGAGATATTTGTAACACATATTAACATGCACGTGTAGAAAGAAACATATTCTAATATAGAAAAGTACGTGCGTAATAATGTAGGTAAAACACTCGTGCCAATCGTTTGTACGAATAAACTCTCGAAAATCGAACGATCGATCCCTAGAGATCGATCTAAAATTACCCTCGGTGCTTGTTAGTTGTGTTAATACGATAGTATAGTTTCTTCTAAAAACTAGCGTGCGAAAAAAAAAAAAGAACTCGAGAAAAAGCGCAAAGATATCCTACAACGAACTACCTAATTTTTATTTCTTTTTTTTTCTCCCCTAAAAAGCTAGATTGCAAAGAGAGATAGGAAGCGTGAGAGAGGGTTGTGGGCGAGGGGGAGGGTCGTGCAAAAAAGAGATACGAAGGTCATTAGCATGCGATCACAAGCATAGCGCTATAACAATACACCGAACGCAAGTATACGTGTTTTTTTTTTTTTTTTCATATATATATATATATATATATATATATATATATAAATATATATATATAAATATATATATATAAAAGAAAAATAAAAAAAAAATAGAATAGAATAGAGTAAGCCATGTATAGAAGTTGCTTATGTTCTAAAAATATTTATACTATATATTTACTCTGTTCCGGTACTGGAAACGGCGACGATGACACATTGACGACATGATAAAAAAGGTAATATCCTTAATCTTTCTTTTTTTTTTCTTTTTAAATATTACGTACGTAATTTCGAAGATTTTTATTAAAAAAAAAAAAAAAAAAAAAAAAAAAAAACAACGTTTTTTTTTTGTATGTGGAAAATACGAGAGGAAGAAGAATAGATGGGCAGAAACATAATCTGCCACTTTGTTATTCGCCAGCTGACTAATAAAATACTTCGGGCTTATTATTGGCTCGTCCAATAATTAATTTCGGAATTTTTCATTCCGCGTTTTTCAACCAAAAATTGATTGCAATTTCCTGCTTTCTTTCTTTTTTTTAGGGCTATTTTTACTCTCTTCTTTTTAGAACGTGAAACTAGGAGTCTGGGAATCCTTTTCTTCTTCTTTTTTTTTTTTTTTTTTTTTTAACAATATGAAAGAGATAATGATCGATAAAGATCGATTGATTTTTAATTGTACATCCTTAGGACTTTTCGAATCAGTCTGTATGTCGTTAAAAATTCCGACATCAAATATTATTGGCCGATCAAATAGATAAAAATATCTCTCCTGATAATATAAAAATTTAATGAGATTTAACAATCGATTCGTGTCGTTTGATTGTTTTGGTAAAAATGATATTATGTATATACAAAAAAAAAAAAAAAGAATAAAAAGGAAGCGAATAAAATATTTTCGATGAATTCTACGAACGGGAGAAATACTATGGATCCGAGATACCGTGTGATTTCTTTTCTTTTTTTTTTTTTTATGATACAATAACGACAATTAGAGACAATAGGACGTCACGAAATGCAAGAATACGATATGATCGTTTTTATGTGTTAGGTTCGCTCGCGTGTGTTTGCATATGCCGTATTATTATTATTATTATTATTATTATTATTATTATTATTATTATGATTATGATTATTAATTCACCTTTTGAGAAAAATGATATTAAATTTGGTTTCTGATATAATTAAAAAAAAAAAGTGAATAGAAGAAGAAGAAGATGAAGGAGATGAAAGTAAAACGAAATAAAAATGAATTAACTTTCTTATCCGATGATTCCGATTAGTAATGTCCGATAATAAGTTAGTAACCAGCACCATCCTTTCGTTTTTTTTTCCCCTTAATTTTGGACGATGACAATGATAATATCCCCTTTTTTTTTGGACGAGCCATCGTAGATCTCATGTGCGTGCATTTTTGTTTTAGGCTACCTTTTTTTTCTTTTTTTCTTTTTCTTTCTCTTGCAGAATACAAAACCATCAAACGAGCCTAAGAGAACTTTTTCACAATCTTAAAGGAAAAAACGAAAAAAAGAAAAGAGAAAAAAATAGAATAGCCACGGAAAAGATTATGTGTAATAGATTTTTCGGTAATAATAATAATATTGATCGAGACGGGGAAAAAAAACAAGCGAACAAAAAGAAAAATAAAATGAAAGAAACAAAAAAGGAAAAGCGAAAAATCGAATGAAACGAGATCGAATAATTCATATATCGTTCGAAACGTTGTTAGGTCACATCCGAATCGTGTACGATAGTATCGTTCGTTTGTCATAAGACCGGAAAAATAAAATAAAAGTCGTGTCGGTAATGATCTACGAAAAAAAAAAAAAAAAAAGAAAAAAATAAATAAATAAAAAACAAATATTACCCTCTTCCGTTCCGAAGAGATCGACGGGTTAGTCTTCCGTTTTCAGAGATTTGCGACTCGTGATTTTTTTTCTTTTAAATTTCAATACATAGGAACAATAAATATATATATATATATATACACACACACACACACACATACACACACGAACGAACACAAAAAAATTATTATAGCGTACACGCACATGTCCCTTCGATGGCTCCCAAAGCCCTAAGTATGTTATAGCCAGGTGGTGGACACCGTTTTTTCTTTTTTTTTCTCTCTCTCTATTTTTGACTCTTACTCCGTTAGTTCTTTTCGTTTCTTTTTTCTTTTTTTTTTTTTTTTTGAAGGGGCGGGAGGAGGGTGGGAGGGCGCGGGTTTTGGGCACACTCCAATTATTGTTAATTTTTGCCAAAGGTTTCCCTTTTCTTTTTTCTCTCCCCTATTTTCCCCATCCAAAGCCAAAAGTTCCAGTTAACGTTAGAGAAAAAGAGATTGTTATCGTCGTTCGCACGAACAACATCGTTTCTTTTCTTTTTAATTTTTTTCTCTCTCCCCACCCATTGCAAGAAATATATCGTTGTTAGATAATTAAATATTAGTTGAATGGAGCGATATAGTTATAATCTTGGAACTTTTCGCGGCAAAGAATCTCGAGGCAAAACGAGATAAATACGACCGTAAATTTCCGTTTTTTTTTCTTTTTTTTTTCTTTTTCGAAAGCTCATCATTATACCTGCGTCTAATATGATGTCGCTAACGTCATCGTCGAACGAGTCACGATCGCCAGAATCCAGAATCCCGGAAAACAGGGAAGATTCTTCGGGACTTTCGCCCTGCCATCTGATATTACCTAACGTCCCTTTACTCGCCGACTTACAGCCGAACCACCAATAAGCTGTCGCCCTTGGGAAAGCTGGCTCAGCGACGTCCACCTGAAAAAAAATAACGTGATTTGTTTATTCCTATCTTTCTCTCGTTCTCTGTCTCTCTATCTCGGTCTTCACGTTTAGGAATACAAAGAAAGGGTATAGGAAAAAGAAAAAGAAAAAGAAAACGAAAAATAAAATAAAATAAAATAAAGCTTACTGAAAAGGTACGATCGTTGAATCTGTAATAGCCCTTGTCCTTGAAGAAATACGTGTATCCTTGATAAATGACAGCACCGTCCAGATTGTCCGGTAGACCTTCCCAATTTTTGATTGGCTTTGGATATGTACTCTTAACCGGCGGCTTTTGTACCTGATCGAATCGCCAGAATTTCGTACCCTTGTAGAAATAAATCTTTCCGTTTCCAGTCCAAACTGTAGCCGCGTCTATGTTGTCGGGTATACCGGTGAAACCTTCGCTAATCTCCTTTGGATACTGACCATCCATATGTTTCCCTATGTACCTCCAATATTTCGATCCCTAAGAGAAAAAAAATAGATCGTATACGTTTGTTCCTTATCTACCGTTCGATGGATCTTCTTTTCATTTTGTTTTTAATTTATTTTCTCGACTAGGTCACTTCGTTCTTTATCACATCGCGTTATATATACAAAAATAAGAGATTCTTACCTTAAAGAAATAAGTTTTACCGTTCTTGAATGTAAACGCGGCGTCTATATTACCAGGAAGACCCTTCCAAGAATTGCTAATCCGTTTGGGATAACCGCTGGCTATACCATCGGCCGTCAGTCTCCAATAATGTTCTCCTGCATAGATCGATTGATATTATTCAAAATTGTATCACTTAATCCGAAAGAATAAGTTTTGCATATCGATTACGTACAATAAGTTTATTAAATGTCAATGATCGTTCTTTTTCTTTTTTCATTCTTTTTATTAAATGGTCTCACGTACCTTTGAAGACATATATGTGTCCCTCCGCGGAATTAAATATCGTATCGATCTTTGGATCCATACAAAGCTCTGGATCTTCCTCGCCAGTTGGCGGTACCGATGTTGGATGAACGTTAGTCGGTCCCTGTCCCCAACTGGTCGTCGTTCTTCTTCCGTAAAGAGCCTAACGAATAATTATACACGTCTATTTATTTATTTATTTATTTATTTATTTATTTATTTATTTACTTAATTATTTATTCATCGATCCATGGCCATTCATTCGTTTCCTGTAATTGTCCTATCTAGCCAAATTATTTGCCTTTCTTTTTTTATTTCTTTTTTTATTTTTTTTTTTTTTTTAAACCCCCCACGAATAAGACAAAACTTACTTGGATGCCATCGATGTCGTCGGAATGTAAATTGAAATTGGGCTCGTATCCGCGATAGAACGGCGCCATAAGGGCCGCCTTAACGTCGCTGTGACTTAATCCTAACGAATGTCCGAATTCGTGTGCCGCAACTTGAAACAAATTCGTCCCACGGTAACTGTTTATCGTCCATTGTTCGGCATCGTCGAAATGAGCGTCCCCGCCGTAAACCGGGAAATAAGCATGCGCCAAAGTACCACCTCGTCCATCGAACGGATCACCGTCCCCGTGTTCACCGATTTCGAATCTGATGTCTATGTGTACCTGTATGAAATATTCAAATATGTTAGGATCTTTCTCTCTCTACGTTTGTGTGTGTGTCGATCTTTAGATCTATACGAAGTTCTGGATCTTTTTTATCGGTTGCTGGTGGTGGTGGTACCTGATGATCGATAGTAGTAATTTAAATACAATATACATATTTAAATAATTATATTTATATAGATTTTTTCTTTGTTATCTGTTTAAAAGGGTTATCAAATCGATCTCTAGTTATCACTTACCGAGCCAGATGATTTAACCGTGAAGGACAGATCGGTGTATTGTGACCAAACGCTAAACGCTTTTGCGATTTCCTTGTCGACCTCCGTCCTGCTCAATCCCGCCGGATACTTGCTAATCCTGTACGACAATTTCTTAACCCTCCATCTCGATCCTAGGGAAGAATATAATCCTTATTGGTGGATCGATCGAATCGGAGTTTGTTACATTCTAAACGTAACAAAAACTAACTAACTATAACGACACCGATCTCGCGTGTCGTCGCGTAACCGCGGGTTCATTACCGTGAACTTACAATTTATGCAATCGTTATGCTCACACACACACACACACACACACACACACGTGTATGTTTCCTACACGATGTACACGCTAAACACGCTATTAATTACCGGTAGTCCGAGGGGGTTCTCTCCGTTATGCAACTATTAAGGATTTCTTTTACGATCGCGGAAGATCGCCGATGATGATGATAATAATAATAATAGTAATAATAATGCGGTCCGATTCTTTCATCGAACGCGATTAAATGTTCGTCTCTTTCTCTTATTTTATTATTATTATTATTATTATTATTATTAGTATTATTTTTTTTTTTTTTTTAATCACGATCGCGATTTCGTATAATCGAACGAAATGATAACGATCGAAGTTGTACGATATATATATATTTTTGTTCTTTTTTCTTCTATCGATACAAAAACGTAACGTCAACCATATGACGTCCATTTTCACGAAACAATCGTTACAATTATTTCTCCTCGTCCGTTCTACTTCGTACTTTCAAACGGTAATAGAACTTTGTACACAATGATGGGGTAGCGTTATATATACATACAACACGACGTAATAAGGGAGTTACGGATCGACGATCTCGTCGTTCCTTCTCTTTCTCTATCTATCTATGTCTGCTGCATTATGTTAGTTCGAATTAAACCGCAACGAACGACCCGAGTTTGATGGTAAATCGACAAGGATTATAAAAGTTCAAAGTCATGGTTATTGATCGAATCAAATCGAATCATTTTAGAATTATCATCGTTCGATAATCAAACGAACGTTGTTGATATATTCCCTTGAAATAATAAAGAACATTAGATGGGTTTAGCTCGATTTCATTCTAATTTTCCTTTTTTCTTTTTCTTTTTTTTTTTGGTCGTCGTTTTCACGATTTACGAATTCGCATTGTCGTTCTTGGAACGTTTTTCTTTTTTTTTTTTTTTTATAAAGTTGATGTCTCGAATTGACGTAGCGATGGTGATCGATGGGCGGAATGGATGTGGGAATGGTTAGGAAAAGGGTTTTGTTGTATGTAAAATAATATAAACGAACGATCTTGAATTAATCTTTGATAAATTTATTTGCCGAGGGCAGCGCGAGCAAAAAATAAAATTAGAAGGAAAAAGAAAAGAAAGAAAGAAAATGTTCGCGTTTTAATCGAAACGCAAATGCGTTTTATCGAACGCGAACAAGTCCGTTTAGGGTGACTGATTTTCCATCGACTTATTTGTGACTATAACGAGAGAAAGAGAGAAAGAGTGTCAGGAAATCGAAATACCTGTTATCCGATTTATTAGAAAATCACTCTTCACCGTATCGTATCAAAATTATTAACGAAATATTATTAAACATTAAAATTTATCGTTCATTATTGTCGTTTCGAATCACATTACATCGAATCTATGTCAACGGGTATGTCAAACGTGTATTAATTTATTTTTTCTTTTTTCTTTTACCCCGCCACGAAATAAAAAACAAACGAACGAACAAATAGATAAAAGAAGAATAAATAATAAAAAAGGAAAGAAAGAAAGAAAGATAGAAAAGATTGTTATATTTATATATTAAATATAAATTTGTATAATTGAAAAGTTATATATTTATATCTTGAATATACACTTTCATATATTTAAATTGATATACTAATTATATATTTAATATAAATAAACAATCTATTTAAAATTTAAAGATTATACGTGTGTATATATATATATATATACGCACACACATATGTATATATACACAGACATTATATAGTATATTTTTTGACTAAACAAATTCACTAGTTTCGTTGTATAAACACACATATATATATATATATATATATATATATATATATATATACATAGCTATATTATTTTCCGCTTCGGTCTATAATAATTAAATATAAGACAGGATTAAAAATTGAGACATTCATAGAGATAATAGTCGATATACTAGGGTATAAACCATAATTCATTTTCTAATTGATTTATTCGATTTAAATATCGCTCACCTTGAAGGGCGTATCTCTTCGATCTTCCATCGTAACTCGGTCCTACTTTATCTTTAACGCCGCATCTTGATAACGACATGTAATATGCCGTTTCGTCGTTCATAGAACCTGGAAACAGAAAAATATACGATTGATATTCCAAGATCTTTCACATTTTTCCAATAGAGAGAGATCGTTTGATATCGCGATTATACGTTGTGGTTTTTCCTTTTCTTTTTTCCTTTTTTTTTTCCCCTCTTCTTCTTCCTCTACTGCGTTTCAAGAAGGATTGATCTACACTCGTATCGATCCTTGAAGCAACGTTTATAAGTCTATTATCGGCACGAAATCGTTGAATTATATATTTATATTACGTACGACCTGCGCTAGGATGTGCGTGCATCCATCAATAAAATTATTTATTCATCTTTACGATCCCGTACGCACGATATCCGCGTGTATACGCCCATCAATAAATACAATAAATACAATAAATCATTAATTAGTCGTTTGAAACGACCCCAAATGTCAATTGTAAACGTTCATAGATTTTTTTTTTTTTTTTTTTTTTAAATCGAATCGAACGTCTCATTCGATCGTCATTAAGAATATCGTAAGTCGTAAACTTTTTATTTGCGCACGAATAGAAAAATATATATTATCAATATACTTCTTTTAAAACAAAATACCGCGAAGTATTCTTTTCTTAAACGTCGCTTAGTAGGAATATTTCAAGATCTTTCATTTTTGTCTTCAAACTGAAATTGAAAACAAAAATAAAAATAAATGAATAATTAAAAAGAAAAACGACATGGATAAAATATAAAAAGTTCCAAAAGAATTTGCATGTCGACCATACGATGCGATAATACGATACGATACGATCGATCGATCGATCGATACTCCTTTCATTTTTATCTATTTTGTTAAGCGAAATCAACGATCGATCCCGTTTCATCGGTAGACTGCACAGGAAACGTTTGTTGACCATTGATTATATCCACAGATAGGTAGGAAGTTCCTCGTGGGTTGCTTGCTTGCTTGTGTCAGTCGTGAGGCGGAAGATCGTCACCGATAATCACGTTTCTGTTCGAACAATATACCGTATATACGCCATCAACGATATACAATTTTATTGTTAGATCATTCCTTCCGGTTTACCTTCGCTCTCCTTTTCTCTCTCTCTCTCTCTCTCTCTCTCTCTCTCTCTCCTCTTTTTTTATTTTTCTTTCTTTTTTTTTTTTTGATATATTCCGTTTATTTAATTTTTCTTTACTTCTTTTTTTGTTCATCTTTTCTTTTTTTCTTCTCTCTTTCTCTCTGCGTACATAACATTATCTTTAACCACATAATGTCTTTCACTTATCTCATATTAATTCCTCTTTACGCTTACGTGGAATAAATCTATCCTTGACACCCATTCCTTAGGGAAGCTTCGTATCTCTTCCATCCGATATCGTTTATCACCTTAAAGACCAATTTATATCGCACGTTTCGTTTAAAAATTCAAATTTATTGTCTCCTATTTTCTTTTTTTTTTAACCATCGATCTTTGGTCTTCTTCTTCTTCTTCTTCTATTTTTCTTCTCTCGAATCGAACGGATTGATCCCAAGGAATTTTTTTTTTTATTCGTTCATTCGTTCGTTCATTCATTAATTTGTTTGTTTATTAATTCTTTTCTTTTTTTTCTCGATCAAGATATACATACTTTTAATTTTCTGTTTCTTTTTTTCCCTCTCTCTATACATACACGTAGACGTAACACAATTGAAATTTATTTAATATATTTCTTTGTTGGATAATAATTCGTTTGAGCGTTACGTAGTATAAAACAATTATGCACTAATACCTGACGCGTTGCATATTCCGTGATCCTTCAACGATAGTAACAGTCAGCATGCAACATTCTTTAGCATATTTTACCAAGAAAATTGGTGAATTATCGTCAAGACTATTTACTCGTCGCATACATATCAATTGTATTAGTAATCGTTTCATTGTAAATCGTTTTCAGATTCGTACTTGCATGGATCACCTTTTTCTTTTTTTCTTCTTCTTCTTATTTTTATTTTTCTTCTTCTTCTTCTTCTTCATTTTCATCTTCTTGAGATCGATAGAAGGAGGGAAACTATTTATTACCAACGCTCTCGTAACCATCAATTAAGATTTATATGAAAATAATAATAAAAAAAAAGGTTCTTACGAAATACACGATATACTGAAATCGTCTTCAATTTCATTTACATATTTACTGTATGTTACGTCTTAATTATATACCATGTAAATAACGGAAGATTTGCAAAGAAAATTGTTTCTTTTCCCCCGCTCATTTAACAACGACTCTTTGTATTAATAATTTATATATATATATATATATATATATATATATATATATGTATATATATATAAGAAAAAAAACTATATGGCGTTATTTATTTAGATACGTACAGACATGGTATTATTATTTACTTATAAAACTAATCGATAGAAGAAAAAATATTATATAAGATAATATTAGATAATATTAGATAATATAAATATCTCTATGCGCTCGAAATGATTTCTTCTTTTTTTCTTTTTTTTTTTGTTTTTTTAAGATGTTTTTCGTTATCACTTGGCGAACGAAATTTTACGGATTTCAACGACAAAAACAAAATATCGTGCAACGATTAACACGCGACTAGCATGAATCATCATAGTATAGCGCCACTGTCTTATAAAACAACGCGGAGTTCCATCGAACTCTGAATCATGCATTCGAGTTTGTCATAGTTAAGCGATGACCACCAAGGAAAAAACTACCCGTCGTTAAGGTACATCATAATTTTTGTCATTTTTAAATTTACCTAGCCATTATTACGCGTCGTCCATCTTTCTATTTGAATTTTCTTCTTTCCTTTTTTCTTCTTCATCTTCTCTATCTTCTCTCTCTTCTCCCTCTAATCGTGCTAATACGATACAAATGAATCGATCGATAGTTTCTAATCGGATCAACGAACAAATACGAAGGGATTGTAAGAGGATGATCGTACGCGTAATAATAATAAAATTTCATTCGAAATTTTTCGTTTCCAAAATTTCGTGTAAAATTAATACGCAGAAAGAGAGAGAGAGAGAGAGAAAGATAGATAGATAGATAGACCCCATAACGCAACTTTCTCGTTCGAGAGACGAACGAACGGGGACCCGTCGTTGTTGTCGTCGTCGTCGTCGTCGTCGTCGTCGTCCAGTTTGACGAGTTTCTCCTTTCGCGTTTGCTTTCGCATTTATGTTCGCGTTCGCGTCACATGTGTCAAGGACATAACCTTGACAATGATCGTAGGAAAATGTTTGCCTCCACACCCGGACTCTCCTTTTCTTTTCTCTTTTTTTTTATCTTCGTCTCCCTCCCTCTCTCTCTCTCTCTCTCTCTCTCTCTCTCTCTCTCTCTCTCTCCAAAGATGTTTTTCGTTGCGGAACGAATTTGCTGTGCAGCGCGACGAGCGAACATTATTATTACTTTTTCCTTTTTTACTTTCAACGAAATTTTTCCACTTTATTTTCAATACTTTTTCGATCGTACACCTCAAAGGTCCTCGAGCCAAAGAGAGAAAGAAAAAAAGAGAGAGAAAGAGAAAGAGAGAGTGACTAACTAAACGTTGGAGAATCCTTCGAAGAGACTGCAATATGTCGGAGTGTTGGTCCTTCGTCGTCTAGACATTCAAGAATGCACTTTTCCTTTCCAATGCGTTTACGGTGATCCACGGAGATTTATCATTTTGCATCTTTACTACCACTACTACCACTAATTCTTCTTCTTCTTTATCTTCTTATTTTTGTATTTCTTTTCTTTTCCTTTTTTCTTTCTTTATTTGTTTATTTTTTTTCTCTCTCTCTCTCTCTTTCTTTTCCATCTCTCTATTCTTCCACCTCTCGTCTTCAAGGTTCACACGTCATGCAAACGATGATGCATCCATCCTGTTGCCGATTCAATTCCTCGTTGAATTTCTTTCACGGAAAGATATATATATTTCTTTTTTCTTCGCGACGTACAGATAGATGACACTTTATCATGGACGCTTCGATTTTTCTCATACATATATATATATATATATATATATATATATATATATTCTAATCGCAATAATTAATCACGAACAATCCATTTTTATATATAATATTTCTCCCCTTCCTCCCCCGCTCCCAAACGATACCATCCGTGTATCTCCATATTCCGTGATTCAGAGTTATGGCGTAGTCGACGATTTTATTTTATTTTATTTTATTTTATTTTATTTTTCTGTTATTTTTTTTTTAATTTCTTTTCTCTCTCTCTCTCTCTCTCTTTCTTTTTTCCCTCCTCCCCCGTCTCGCCCCCATCCGATTTATAAATAATTCTCATCTCGGAATTATTTATAAGACCGCGTTCGATCAATCGAGAACATGAACTTTATCGTAGTGACTTTTGAAACGGGACTTTGACATTCGACTCACACACGTACTTATATACTTAAGTATACACAAGTATGCTTGTACGCGTGCATGCATGTATGCATGCATGCATGCATGCATGTATTTACGCAATAGATTAATTCATGCATGCGTGTCTCCTTTTAATTAGTTCGATTACTGCAAATTTCACTTTATGCACGCGTCGCGCGCCTACTCGTGAGTCACAAGAGATGCAGGCGACATTGAACGAGCGGCATGGCTGGTGGTATATGCACATGTGCGCGCGCGCGCGCGCGCGTATGCATTTATATCGAATGTAGAGAGGAGGAGCGCGGTGGAGACGGGGGGTGCGGGAAGCTTTGCTTCGAGGGTTGCTGATTCATGTCGATTAAGAGAACACGTTACGATCGAAACTGGAGTAGTATCCCACTCGCATGGAACGGAATTTATAGCTACTTGCTTAGATCACTATTAAATTATTACCAATTGATTTTTTCTTTTTTCTTTTTTTTTTTTTTTATATCAACAGAACTTTCAATACGAACCGGGCCTTATTTTTGTTTTGTTTTTTTTTTTTTTTTTTTTTTTTTAAACGACGTTCTGTCGAAACACTCGCGAAGAGTTCTCGGAGAATATTAATTAATTATATATTATTATAATATAATTAATGTTGAAAATTATAATAATTAAAAATTCAAATGTTATTCATATTGGCTGATCCGATAAATATCTAATAATAATAATAATGAGAATAAAAATTTAATAACAATATATTAAGTTAACGACGAATCGTTTATGAATATTTTCTTTTAATGCCATTTCATTTCGATTGGGGAACAGAACAGAGAGCGCATTCGTTAGATCTAATCAATGATTATAAATTGTCGATCGTACCTGTTATATTGATTCCGGCGAGCGATTGAAACTCCGAGATTGCTTGAGATAGTGACTCCTCGGAAATGATTCCGCCGTTTGCTGGATTAACCGATGGCAAATATCCATACTGCGAGAGGTATCTCTGTAATCCAAATAAAAAAAGAAAAACGAAATAAAAATAAAATAATATATATAAATATATATAACGAATGCAAATATAGATTCGAAGAAAAAAAGGTAAAATACAACGACAATGCGTCTCGGGTGACAATCATTTTTTTCTTTTTCTTTTTAATTTTTTTTTTTTCCAAACTCGCGATATACCCTGAATATTTACTACATACATACATATATATATATATAGTATAAGTATCGACATTTTTACGCGTAGATTTTATTCGCTATTATTTCTATAATTCTATAAAGATAAAGAAACGTTTTGTCATCGACAAACTTTCTATTTTCTTTCGTCGTTGTTGTATACGATTGAAACGTACTTTGTAATTGCCCTATGAAAAATATGCTAAACGTTTGGAAATCTATTCGTCGAAACACGACGCGTGTTGTGTGGTCGAAGTGTTAAGAGAAAAAGAAAAAAAAAAAAAAAGAGGAAAGAAAAAGATCGTAGAAAGAGAAAGTAATTGAATCTTTCGACAATAGTACCAATCGTGCATCGTTGTTCTAACACGAAGCGATAAGGTACGATCTATTATCGATGGCCTATTGTGTGTGCATGTGCGTGTGTGTGTATGTTCGTTAGCCTAATTGCGTCCCATTGTATCTTGACAAAGTGTAAATCCGGGTAGGCCAATCAAAAGGGATCCTTGTTTAAACCGAACTATCTCGATATCTCGTGTCGACCTTGCGATTTATCATCTAACCACATATTTCGAAGGTTCGTCATTTATATATCGAGATAGATAGATAGATAGATAGATAGATGGATAGATAGATAGATGGATAGATAGATAGATGGATGGATGGATAGATAGATTCCTTTTTCTTATCCTCCAATGTAAATTCCATTATTTCTTTTTTTAATTGTTTAAACGAAGTCAATTACTTCTCGTTTCTCGCGATAAATTTTTGAATAAATCTCCGCTCCTCCTCCGTCCCAATTTTCATATTTCTCCTTACAATCCTGAATCGTTATCGTAACTCGAAAGAAATGAATATAAATTACAAAGAAAGAAAAAGAACAAGGGGAAGTTTAAAGGGAAGGTTTATTAATTGATATTCATTTTGTCAAATACATACATACATACGTACGTACGTTACATAAATAGACGGGTATGTTATGTATAAAATAAATAGTTAGACGGATTATGTACACCCGTCCTATTGTTTCATCGATCAGACTAAACGGGGAGGAGGGTGGAGGAGGTGACTCCGTCCGCATTTGAGCTACGATATTTCCGAACGAATTTAGGACAAGGACCACCACCAAATACACCGAGTATAAGTAAAAGTGTGCGAGCCTATTCGCGAGGTCGTATTTCCGTGTGTCTATCGCGTCGAGTTACGAAAGTGGATTATAAACGATTTCAAAAGTGGATTGAAACCCTTTATGAGGGAAAGTAGAAAGAACATTATATATAGGCTTTTAAAAGTCTTTTCCACTTAAAAATATATATGTGATATACAGGGTCGATCTTGATTGGAACTTTTTTTTCCTTTTACGAATCGTAGAAATGACCAATAATTTTCTCTTCGTTTCTTTTTTTTTTTTTTCTTTTGCTTTTTTTTCGGTGATCAGACCTTTCGACGACGACGACGACGATGACGATGACGATTATTCGAGGCTAGTGACCTAATCGATGCAATCGATTTAACGGTTGCTCGAACCTCTCGAACATGGATGGTTTCTCGTTAATATTCTGGGAACGATTATTATCCTATACCCTATCTCTCTGTATTAGTAATATATAGACTCGAGAATGTAACAGTAAATTTTCGTCGCGCGAAAGGAAATTCATATTCGAGGCTTCGAGTTGTCTCGAGTGAGAGATCGATGATGATTACGTCACTTGGAACGACGATTAGAAACTATTCCGTTCTTTTCTCTTTCTTTTTAACTTCCTTTTTCTTTTCTTTCTTTCTTTTTTTTTTTTTTTTACGACATCCTTTCAAACGACTTATAAAAATTGCCAACTTGCTTTCTTCTTCTTCTTCTTCTTGCTTTCTTTTTTCTTTTTTTTTTTTTCGTTTCTCGCGCTCAACGTCACTTTATATTTCACGGGCTTTTTATTTTCTCTCTCTCTCTCTCTCTCTCTCTATCTCTCTATCTCTCTTTTGCTCTTATTCTTTCCTATTTTCGTACAATAGAACGTTCTTCTTAACGCGCGTTTGATATATAGGTCAAGAAGATATACGTGCTCAGGAGAAAAGGGCTCGAGTATTATCGATTTTACATTGTAAGAGGAACGGCGTTTCGTGGTTTTATTCTCTCATTCGAAATTTTCCCTTTTATGAAAAAAGGGGTTCGTTATATACGAAAAAGAAAATTTAAAAAACAAAAAAAAAGAAAAGAAAAGAAAAGAAATCCTCCCAATGGGGAATTTAACGATAAATTAAGAAAAAAAAAAAAATAAAAAAACGTCGCGCGCTCGAAACGACGATTAGCTTTTTAATGGATCGAGTTTGTTTTTTCCTTCCTTCTCTCTCTCTCTCTCTCTCTCTCTCTCTCTATCTCTCTCTCTTTTGTTAACATTCCATACCACAAATGCATGAGTACATATATATATATATATACATGTATACACAGAGAAACGTAAGCTAAGATACGATGTGTAAATAGAGTACCACGGAAATGAATGATAATAAAAAAAAAAAAGAAAAAGAAAAAAAAACCCGCAAAAGTTAATAAGACGATAAAGGGATGACGTCTTAGGAAAATAATTGTCGATTCATCGCCGTCGTTGACTTTTATTGCTCAAAGTTTCATTCTTATTGGCGTACGAAGAACGACGAACGATCATCCATTGTCTTCGCGTCAATCATTAGAGATCATTAGAAGTTTACGTGAAAGATAATAGATAATATCGAACGATCGATTTCATTCAGTAGTCCTCGTCGACGATCGAATTTTCGATTCGATCAATCGAAATCAATCGATGCAAAAAAAAAAAAGAATTTAGGAAGTAAACATCGAACAATCATTACACCTCGAGCATTGATTTCTAATCGTTAGAAATTAACAAGGTAATAAAAGTGAACTGTACGATGGGGTATGATGGGATTTTGTACATCGAATTATGACGTATCAATTCGCGTTTCCCCATGAATTATTTTCTCCGTTCGTTTGTGATCCCATTCAAGCTTCTCAAATTCTCACTTCGTTCATTCCTTTATCACCATCATCATCATCATCATCATCATCGTCGTCGTCGTCGTCGTCTCATCTTCTTCCGTTTCTTCCTTTTTCATTTTTTATTTTTATTATCATTATTGTTATTATTTTTTTTCTTCTCCTCCTCCTCCTCCTCCACCTCCTCCTCCTCTTTACACCGACCACAGTGGACGACGACTCACGAATTTCGTAATCCACCTGCGCGACTCGACTTCCGAGAAGTCGCGAGATTTTTATGAATGAAGAAGGTAGTAGACGATATATGTGTGTGTGTGTGTGTGTGTGCGCGCGTGTTACACGTACGTATACGATGTGTAAGCACGTGCGTGTTTCGCGCATGAATGGACCTTACCCTCCCTCCTCCGTCTTTGATATACGCCTCTGCGAGTTCTCCTTCGTTACGCGTATATATATACACGTATATGAGTTCTATACGTATATTGTGTGTGTGTGTGTGTGTGTGTGTACGCGCGCGCGCGTTTCTACTAATAAATTAAGTAGAATACTACCGTGAATGAATCAGACGAGAGATCAGTTCCATGAAACCGATGCTGACTCGTCCACGGATTATAACCCTCCATTAAACCTCACGTTAATTAGATGATCAGAGTAAATAGGAGGGGGAGAGAGAGACAGAAAGAGAGAAAAAGAGAGGACAGATTGAGTCAAGGATAATCGACGTCTCTCGAATATAGGTAACTTCGTGGAAATATGCATCGTCGAAACAATTCGACGAGTTTTTTTAGTCTGAATGACGATACGTTTTTAAACATTTTTAATTTTGTATCATCATCATCATCATCATCATCATCGTCATCGTCATCATCATTAATGACACAAACACGTCGATATCCTCGTAAATTTTCAATTCTTTTCACCGTTCTCTTATTTATCTTTTTTTGTTTCCTTCTTTTTTTTCTTCTTATATCTCCTTTTGTTTTTTGTTTTTACGATTACACTCGAAATTATCAAATATGTTATCGGCCTCTCGTTAGCATTTTTATTCCCGTCGTCTTTGTCCACCTAACGACGCGGTATTATATAATATTCCTCGAAATATATCGGAGTATGACTAATCTGTATTTCTCTTCTTTTTCTTTTTTTTTTCCACTATTCTTTTCTTTCCTGCTTCCTTTTTTCTTTTTCTTTTTCTTTTTTTTTCCTTTTTGCTAACGTAATCAGAAATACCGATATTATTTCATTAACATTGTTCGCCCGTATTCGGTTCCATTGATGAACAAAAAAAAAAAAAAACAAATCTAGAATTCCATCGACGATGCACCTAGTCGGACTATAAATACCTGTGATTCTTGAGAATAATGATTATACCGTGATCGGCTCGTTTAAAAGATAATCGAGAGAGAGAGAGAGAGGGAGGAAAACGTGTTATGTACATAGGAAAGGTATATATATATATATATATATAGAACGAATTTACATACGTGCGACAAGCTGACGTAGTTTTTGATTTCTTTTATCATCTCTCACGTCACTTTATTAATTCTTAATTAAACACCACTCTGTATATATATGTATATATATATATATTAAATAACAGTGGTAAAGAAAAAATCTGCAAACGTGAATTATGAATACTATTCCTCTTTGTCACGTTTGCACGTGACAGTTTCCCCCTGATAATTTTATATTTAAAAATCACGTTTGACACAAAGCGATGACATTTTTCTTTTTTTTTGTTTTTTCTTTTTTTTTTGTTTTTTCTTTTTTTTTCTGTGAAAAGAAAATGACGGTGGAAAAAAGGATGAAGTAATATTCGTACTTTAAAAAATCACGTTCAAATAACGCTGTGATATATATATTTTTTTTTTTCTTTTTTGTTTTACTTTTTGTGAAAAGACAAACGTAGGAGGGTATTTATTTATTTCTATTTTTCTTTTTTCCTTGTAAAAAAGAAAATGTCCCGAGTAGAGAGATAAAATGTCAGCGTTTTTAAAAAGTCACGTTCAACGGCCGCGATAATATATTTTTATTTCTTGTCGAAGGGAAAATGTAAAAAAAAAAAAAAAAGAAAGAAACGAAGAAGAATGAAGAATTATTTTTAATTATTTTTTTTACACATACTCTTTACGCCCACAAATTTATATATATATATATATATATATATATTTACATGAAATATAAATTATGTGGATAAATTTGTTCATTAGATATTCGACGTGGAAATGTAAATAATTTTTTCTTTTTTTTCTATGCTCTATGCAGGCTGTTGCTATATCGATGCACGGTAGTCGATAGTAATCGGCGATGTCTCATCGATTAGACGGTACTCGGCTCATAATATCTAAGATCTCTGAGTTCATAAACTAAGCATGCAAGGATCGATGGTATTGCTCGTGATTTGTCACTCGAAAAACAGATACAAGTACGTACGTGTGTTCGGTATCGCATGTACTTATGTTCTTTTTCTTTTCTTTTTTTTTTTTTTTATTCTCTCTCGTTTCACTCTCCTACGTCATTTTTTTTCAATAGCTATGACGCCATTAATCACTTAACGCAATTAACTTACTTACGATGCACTCGAATATTTACGATCACGATACTTCCTTTTTATTTTCGTCTGAATACCATTTTTATTTATCTATTTTTTTGTTTTCATTCTTTCTTAAAATTTTATAATTCTGTTTCTTTATTTTTTTTTTTTACGCTTCGCGTCACGCGGCAAAATTGCTCGATGATCGAATAAAAATTGAACGGAAAGATTTAATCTTTTTTTTTTTCTTTTTTATAGATAAATTCAAACTCGATGTCATCCATTTATATATGCTCGAATTCAAATTATCTAAATAATTATATAAATGTACGGTTCGATCGATTAATCCTTGATTTTTCTTTTCTCATAAATTGAAACGATATTGTTATCATTTTTTGTATATTTTATTTTATTTTATTTTTTTTTTCTTTACGAGACATTCAATCGCACAATATCGTACGCATATAAATAGAATTATTCGTTTCATATAAAGAGCATAGTTCGATCGAAACTAAATCAAACTCCTTTCATCTCCTTGATCCCGTAAAGTCAATGTGATTAGTTTACACGTGATCCGTTTACCTTGAACTCGTTGTTTGGAATTATTTCATGCATGGACATTGGGAATCAATGCTAGTTTTCTGCGAAATGATAAGAAATAGAAGGGAAAGAAGACGAGGAAAAAGAAAAAGAAATAGAAAAAAAAGAAGAAGTCGGACAAAAGAAAGAAAAAAAAAAAGAAAGAATATTTGTATCGCGAGGTATAATCATGCGATTAATTTACTTATCGTCGTGTCTTCTTTTAGCTAATTAAATTCTTATCGATTCATTCGAAGCAAACTCTTTTTCCAAGGTTATCATCGTTTATAAGTACATACATGTAATACACGAGGATCGTTCATAACGAACACATTGTCGATACCTATTATAGTACCCCACCAAAGAGACCTTTCACACAACACCCTCTCTATCTTCGTCTAACGTTTTATTTTTATACCTTCGACGTAGTCGAATGTAACAGAACAGTAACGTGTGTACGTTAGAAAATCCATTGCACTCGACTTGGATCCTCTCTCTCTCTTTCTCTCTCTTTTTTTTTTAGGAAGAAATTGACGGAGTCAACATTCGCGAACAATTTTTCTCAATCCTTACGAGCAACGATAAGTCGCAAAAAAATTAATAATGATAGTAATAATAACAATGATTGATAATAATAAAAAAGAAAGAATATATGTTTGTACGTATGTCGGATCGATTGAAAGAAAATTTTTTTTATCGATAAACGATGAACGATTGACGATCTACGTGATAGTAGATCGGAAGGGCATCCCAAACGCTAAATACGGCCCTGTACGTGCACATGCACATGTTATTGGATAACATTAGACTTGGCAGATGTCAAAATTTCAAACTGACATAAGTACATATATATATATATATATATATATATATATATATATATATTAATTCATAACAATAGTAGAGTTACCATCGATAATAGTAAATGTCTGTTAATGCGTTTTGTGTGAATGAAACGTATTAGAAGTAACGGGAATATTTTTATTGACAGAAAGAAATAGAAAAGTGTATATATATATATATATATATATATATATATATATATATATATATATACGTAAAACTAAATATATACATATTTTATAGTTATCTCTTCTCTCGATTATAACACGAACGTGTTACCTTCAAAACCGGTAATAGCATTTACCGCATTGCATCTTTGCCGAAGTAAGCCGAAGTTTCTTGATCGGTCGATTTATCCGATTTAAATGTACATATGTGTATATATATATATATATATATATATATGTATATCCTTCCCCATGACCTAAATTCATTTCGAAGCACAGAAATTCACTCTATCACGGAAATGTCGTAACGAATTTATTGTCTCTCGACAATTTAAACTTCTCTTTCGTAGTTGTCACCTTTGTTTATGTTGTTGTTGTTATTATTATTATTATTATTATTATTATTATTATTATTATTATTATTATTATTATTATTAATGATAATTATTAACGATAGACGTAACGACTCTGTTCCGTTTCTCTAAACATCTTCCCGTCGAGTTATGTATTTAAATAATTATATATATATATATATATATATATATATACATGTAAATACATCCCATCGTACTTAAGATATTACAACCAACGTACTACGACGTTTTTCTATATATATTTCTTTCTAGAATTCTGCAATTCTTCTAATGCGGCGATAAAAACGTTAGAAATTTTTCCATTAATCGACAGTAAAGGGGGAACAACAGTGAAAGGGAGGAGGAGGGTGGGAGAAGAAAAATATGCGGAGTTTTAAAAATAAACAAACAGGTGTACGTGGGTTCTCTCTACAACTGGGTCATCGTTATCTCATAAACGCATTTTAACTTTGTTGAATTTTCGTTTTGAGTAAATAGATGCGCATTACGTATTATACATCTCTACCTGTGTACACATATACATATCTATTATGTGTATGTATATATATATATATATATATCACTTGTGTGTATATACCTATGTTTGGGCAGTGGTACCAAGTAAAACAGGTTACCGGGTCATTCCCATCTATCACTACGTCACTGACTACGTCCTTCCATTAGAAAGCACACACACACACACAGGTTTATCGATCAACAACAACCCTCGAAATATATAATCCCTCCCTCCCTTTTGCCCTCCCTTTTTTGCATAGACATTTGGAGATCGTCGAAATTTGTCGTATTTATTTATTTATTTTTTTATTTCTTTCAAAGCGTCAATTAATAATCTCGATTATCGTTGCTTGATAAAAGTGTCGATTGAAAACTTAAAAAAAAAAAAAAAACGATTATCTATTGCAATCTATCTCTCTTTCTCTCTCTCTCTCTCTCTCTCTCTGTCTGTCTGTCTCCTTTTCTTTTTATCTCTTTTGAAGTTGGAAGGACGACCTGAATTTTGTTAGATTTCTACGAGGATTAACATAAGTACGGCCAGAAACGGATTTTTTTTTTTTTTCTTAGCAGTGTGCGCGCGTGTCGTAACATCAAAGAGATAATCGATATCCATTATACGCAATCTCTTTTCAATCTCCCCTTAAAAACATTTATAGAACCCCGTTCGATTTTATTTTATTATCTTCCTACATACGTACATACGTACAATACATACATATATGTATATAATACATACATTCGTATATATGGGATATGTTCTCTCGAATCTTTGCGTTCTTATATCTGTAAAAACGTTATCTCAAAGTGTTATCATTGATAACGACGGAGAATGAGTTAGTTATTTGTTGCGCCGAAGAATACAGCGAAATAAGTTTTCTCCCGTGAATATAATCATTTCCGAGGATGAGAAATTTTAAGTTGAACTTACTTTCTCTGTTTTTTTTTCTTTTTCTTTTCTTTTTTTTTTTCTTTTTTATTTCTCTCGAGTTACATACCAGGAAAATAAGAAGACTTTATTTAATGCTTCCCATAAACTTGTCGAACTTATTCGCAGGTGTGACTCACGTTTCATTCTGAAAAACGCCTGGTCAAATGAATAACAATAATAATGATAATAATGATAATAATTAGAAAAATATTTAAGAAAGAGAGATAGAGAGATAGAGATAGAGAAAATTGTTAACGCGATACAATAAAAACGATATATATGGCGTGTAAAGTATGAAAAAGAGATTAAAAAAGGATTAAACAAAAACGAAAAATTAAACGAACGAATAAATAAATAAATAAATGAATGAATGAATGAATGAATGAATGAATGAATGAATGAATAAAAATAACGAAGTGGAAGGACGCAGGTGAAAAAAGAAAAAAATGTAACATCACTCGATAACGTTCTATGTATATATAGTATGTACATGCAACGTTATATTCCTTTTAAATGTCGCATATCAAGGTTCTTGCTGCAGAATGCACCTGCAGAATCGTGGAAGTTGTTGTATGCACCCGTAGAATTGTGGAAGCGAAAACTAAGAAGAATAAGAAGACGAATAAAAAGAAGAAGAAGAAGAAGAAG
>OU426873.1:1248458-1253458 GCA_911387685.1 Dolichovespula media
TATGTGTGTGTGTGTGTATATGTATATATCTTTTAATCTCAACAGTAAGTCGCGTGGCTAAAGTAATACGTTATTCCTTTCACGCCATAGATTTCGCCTTGTCTTTTTGTTGTTGTCGTTGTTGTTGTCGTTGTTGTCGTTGTTGTCGTCGTTGTTTCTTTTGTTACTTATTTTTTTCTTCTTCCTTCCTTCCTTCCTTCTTTCCTTCTTCCTTCATTTATATCGTCCACTTCGAAATTTGTCAATAAATTTTTGCACGAGAGAACACGCGATCACTTTTGGAGATTAGGACGCACGCTTAGCGTCTCGCATTTTCCTTTTCTTTCTTCCTTTCTTCTTCTTTTTCCTTTTTTTTTTTTTCCTTTTTAATCGTAACTCAAGTTAATATCAGTAATTAACGACGGAACAGCCACGAGGAACAAATTTCTTTTCTATTGATTTTTTTACTCTTTGCTTTTAGAAATCGATTCGTTCGGATCGATCGAGTCCCCATTATAAATTCTCATTAACTTTTGTTAATCGTTAAGTTCGTTCTTTTTTCTTTTTTTTTTTCTTAAAAAGATTAAATCAACGGTTTAATCCCGTTGGATCGTTCGTTGAACGAACGAACTTCTCTTTTATTTTACTTTTTTTTTTTTTTTTTTTTAATTTATTTTAATGATCACGAATCGTTCCTTGACACCGGTCGCTTTTTCTCTGACGCACCATCGATCGTTCGATTCTTATCATCGAGCCGTTTCTTTTAAATTATCGTCACGTCGACGACAACGACGACGTCGACGACGACGACGACGACGACGACAATGTAGCAAAGTAGAAGAAGAAATGTGGAAGGGGTCGATGCGATTTTTGATCTTTCATCCGATTATTTATTAAAGTATTGATGTATCAGGAATTTTTTGTTTTTTTTCTGTCTCTCTTTCTTTCTTTCTTTTTTTTTTCTATTTTATATCGATCGATATTATCATCGTATCTCGATAAACGGCCACTCACGTTTGATATCGAAACGGACATTCTTATTAATTTGATCATCGAAATTATCATTTAGTCGTTCGTTTAGTCAATGTCTCTCTTCTATTATTATTATTATAATTATTATTATTAATCAATCTCAAGTACTTTCGATGTAATAAAAACTATCGGTACGTAAGTTGCTATCAAAAAAAAAAAAAAAAAAAATATTTATATATATATATATATATATATATATGTGTGTCGATACGCCGTATAACCGAGTCGATATATATTAATTAATCAATTTTATTCGTAGCGCGGCTTGCGTTTTGGTTTATTTGGACGTACATAAATATAAATATTTATTACAAATATTATTCGACGAATCGTCGTATATGACAAATGTCGGATAATGGAAGAAAAACGCTCGACAATTTTTTTTTTTTTTTTTTTTTTTTTTTTTTTTTTTTTTTTTTTTAATCAATCGTACGTATAATTAATATATTATACCGATCGCTTATATAAGGTATTGATACATTTTATTATTAAAGGACTAAATGAACGAGAACGATGGAAAATTTTTCAAAAAAAAAAAAAAGAAAAAAAAAAAAAAAAAAAAAAAAAAAAAAAAAAAAAAAAAAAAAAAAAAAAACGGGGTTTTGACCGAATAAACGAACGAACCCTTTTACTTGCGTAGAAAATACTTTTTTTTGCGAGAAATCTTTTAAACGTTCTCGTGTATATTTATATATAAATATATAAACACGTAAATATACAATTTCGTTGCTTCGGTTCGTCTTTTTCGTTTCATCTACTTCGAAGTTTTCTTCGTTGTTGTTTTAGACAACGAAGAAGAAAGAAAAAAAGAAAGAAAGAAAGACGAGGATAAAAAGTGAGTTTACGGTTTCTCCGTAAATCTTATTTTGCGATTCGTGCGAACCGAACGTGCGCGTTACAAAAAACAAGTCGAAGCACAGGGGTATTTGACCCTAACTGACCTTACTTGAGTCAATTCTCTTAAAGACAATCCTCCATATATTTCTTTTTTCTTTCTACGAACGAACGATTTTCTTTACTCCTCGTGGTTTTTATTAATTAATTTTTATTAATTCGTAATACCAAATGCACTCTAGTATTTTATTCTTCTATTGTTTTTTCTTTTTTTTTTTTCTTTTTTTTTTCTAACAAAATCTTCGTCATTCTATTATCTAAATGAAGAAGGATATATATATATATATATATATATATATTTATTTATTTATTTATTCCAATGAAAATAAATTTTATATCTTAGTATCGTTGCATCGAGAGAAAGCAAAAAAAAAAAAAAAGAAAAAGAAAAATGTTGAATATATTTTATACATCTAAACGAATAATCCACACTCGAGTGTATTTTGTTTAACGAAACCCTTTTCTTTGTCTTTTTTCTTTTTTTTTTTTTCTCGACGTATCTCGATTTCTTTCATTGAAACGGATGTTGAAAAGGATGCTGGGACCCGTAGATATAAATTGAATCTTTACAATCTATTTACCAGACGTTAACAGTGAAGTGAGCCGAGAAAGGTGATAAAAACGAAGTGAATCACATTGACTTGTAATGATATGTATGTAAAAAAACAAAAAAAGAAAAAAAACCAAACAAAACAAAAAAAGAAAAAGAAAAGGAAAGGGAAAAAAAAGAAAAATTGCTGATTCAACGACTCCGAAAGTAACGTATTGCAGTGTATAGTACATAGTAGATAATGTGTCGTACATACAAAGCGAACGAACGAACGAAGATGATTCATTCTCGAACTGAACGTTATATACGTATGGATGCAAGTTAGCCTTCTTTTTAAAACGCGATAACGTTAGTTAAACTTGCATGATTTAAGTCAATGCCGACCGTACGCGAAAATATAATAAATTAAATGCACTTCTCCTCCTTCTTTCTCTCTCTTTTTCTATCTTTTTTCTTCTTCGATAATTCTGCAGTCTTCTAATTAATTATTCAAAAAATAAAAAAAATACCTAAATCGATCCACGGAGACCTCTCTCTCTCTCTCTCTCTCTCTCTCTCTCTCTCTCTCTCTCTCTCTCTCTCTCTCTCTCTCTCTTTTTTCTCATGTATAAAAGAAGAACGAAAAAAAAAGAGAGAAACATTTAACCTACTTTCTCTCTAATAGAAAATTTCAAATCTGATTTCGTAGGATCGACAAAAGAAAATATTTAATATCTCCTATCTCGCGATGCGTCGTTTTAGCGTGAAAACGATTTCTCTCTCTTTTTTTTTTAAATCAAAAATGTCGCAGAAACGACACTTGCATAATGGGAACAGTGCGCTCGCGCGGCTCTGTCGCACGTGACAATACAAAAAAAAAAAAAAAAAGAAAAAGACGTGGTCTTATAAATTACGTAATGTCGAAGGCGTTCTTCCGGAAATTCGAATCTAGCGGTTGCATAGAGAAAGAGAAAGAGAGACAGACAGACAGAGAGAGAGAGAGAGAGAGAGAGAGAGAGAGAGAGAACAAAATTGTCGTTTCGTACGCGCTATGTATTCGTAATAGGCAGGAACCGAATTTATACTCGACGTTATGAAAACCTAAGCGCGAGATTATTACGACTTCGTCGAACGACACCAATTTATTTTACATTGTGTTTCCCTCTTACACGTGCGATTTTTATTTCGTTCGTTTAATTTTCTTAATTTTTCTCTGTTCTTTTTTTTTTTTTTTTGGTTATTTATTTTTTTGGTTATTCCCCGTTTTGTATCTTTCGTCTTTTATTTTTATTACTATATAATTTTATACGATATTACTATATTTGGGTGTCCTTTTGTTTTTATAAATTTTATATATATATATATATATATATATATATATATATATTATAGAGGATATACTATTATAGAGAGATGTTGAGTTTGCTTTTAATGGTATATACTCGGCACTGTTAAACGGTGTTCTTTTTAAAGAGAGAGAGAGAGAGAGAGAGAGAGAGAGAGAGAGAGAGAGAGAGAGAGAGAGAGAGAGAGAGAGATGGATAGATCGTGAACCGTTATTTTGTCAAATGTTCTCCCCTCTTATTATGCCAATCGAAGAAACGCGTTACGTATGCTTGCGATCATCGCTGAATCAAACCAGGTAATAAACTTTCGAAATGCTAAAACCCAAAGTCTTAAGTGTAGAATAAATTCTGTTTGAATAAAGAAAAAGAAAAAGAAAATATATTTCTTTTTTATTATTATTGTTATCATTGTTATATATAATAATCAAGAAAATGTTAATAATAATAGAAATTAATGGTACGTAATATTGATAATAATAATGCGATTTAAATTTTATTTTTTATTCAAAAATTCGTATCTTTTTCTTTCTGTTCTAAAACTCTCTCTCTCTCTCTCTCTCTCTCTCTCTCATTTTTTTTCTTTTTTAATCTTATTCTTATTTATAATGGAAACGTGAAAATATCGCGGTAATCGTCTTAACGAGGACATTAAATCGATTCGGGACGTGAATCGAACGCTTTCGAATCGCTACGTAATAATTCCTTACGTTAGGTAAAATAACGTAGATTAAATCGTAAAAATTCGCCGTAGTGCGTTCATACTTCTAATCGAATGAAAGAAAGAAAGAAAGAAAGAAAGAAAGAAAGAAAGAAAAAACACTAAAAGAGAAAACGAAAAACGAGAAAGAAATCAAATGTCGCGAGCGTTTCGTTTCGAACCGATAATAAACAAGAAAAATAATCATAAATGGCGATAAGCCAGAAATATTATGCGATTGTTATTTCGTCGTGCAAATTCATTAACGGGGAATTTAAAGATCATCGATTTTGTTTTGGTTAAGCGTTAAGGAGGAAATAAATCAATATATAAATAGATAAATAAATAAGTGAATGAATGAATGAATAAATAAATAAATAGTCGGGCGCGAGCGCATAGTTGCACGCCTTTGAAATGAATCGCATGTATCATCCAACTCACGTGCATCTATATATATATATATATATGTATCGGGTGACTCTAGAGAATACTTTTTTTTTTTTGGACGACGTAGATTTTCATT
>OU426873.1:1255958-1258458 GCA_911387685.1 Dolichovespula media
ACAACGTTGTCTTCTTCGTGGACCCCCTTTTTTACATTCACCACGGCATTGTAATTAAATGCGACACTGACGACGTTCGTTCGTTCACGCCTTCAGTTTCTCTCTCTCTCTCTCTCTCTCTCTCTCTCTCTCTCTCTCTCTCTCTCCTTCTTTCTTTCTTTCTCTTGTAAGTTTTTACAGTAGTCACACACGTGTTCTCCTGCAGCACGTGCAACTACTGAAACGCGTCATGTATATCCTATATGTGCAGTGACTTTCTTTTGTTGATTTTTTCTTTTTTTTTTCTTTTTTTTTATATTCCCTTTCTCTTTCTTTCCCTTTCACTTCTTTCTTCGTTTCTTTCTTTCTTTCTTTCTTTCTTTCTTTCTTTCTTTTTTGATTTCTCTTCTCTCCTTCTTTCTGTCCGTTCCCCTTTATTTATCTCTTTCGAAACATACGAAGAAGAAGAAGAAGGAGGATCATTGATTTATTCTGGTCCGATCGTTGAGAAAGAAGATGAATGAAATAAATATAGTCATCATCATCATCATCATCATCATCATCATCATCATCATCATCATTATTATTATTGTCATTGAATTATTATCGACTACTACTTGAGAAAAGAGATGAATGAAATTAACATTGTTATCATCATCATCATTATTATTATTATCGTTGCTGTTGTTGTTGTTGTTGTTATTATCGAGTACTGTATGAGAAAGATTATGAATGCAATTAACGTAATAACAATTATCATCATTATTATTATTATTATTATTATTATTATTAATATTGCATTATCATCGACTACTACTCGAGAAAAAAGGTGAATGAAATTATTATCATCATTATCATTATTATTATTGTTGCTGTTGTTGTTATTATAATAATAATAATAATAATAATAATAATAATAATAATAATAATGATCGTCGAGTATTATATAAGAAAGATTATGAATGAAATTAACACGATTATTATTATTATTATTATTATTATTATTATTATTATTATTATTATTATTATTATTATTATTATTATTAATATTGAATTATTGAATTGTTATCGACCATTCATTGCTCGTTCAGTTTCTAATCCATCCAACATCATTCTAATAGTTTTTTTTATGTCGGGCTCCGTTATTACAATTTTTCATTAGCCAGATATAATAACGTCTTATCACGTTTGCCATAATATTTGCAGCGAAACTTTACAAGATCATACCACCACACACAAACACACACACACACACACACTAGTTTTGAAATTATTCATTTTTTCATGCTTGTTGGAAGAACCACAAGCGTTATGGATAATTGGCACGTTCTAATCAGTTCGTTGTGCGTACCGAGCAATACGTTAGAACGTCGCTCAGTTCTTTGTTACGAAGAAGAAGAAGAAGAAGAAGAAGAAGAAAAAAAAAATTAACGGTCGGAAGTATAACGGAGTAAAAACGAAAAAGAAAAAATAAATAAAAATTACGAAAAAAAAGAACAAGAGGAAGAAATGAACAAGTTAGTTTTCTTGTCTTTTTTTTCTTTTTTTTTCTTTTTTTTTCCCCCCCTTCATTCGAAGGCCAAATACGAATCATCGACTACGACGACTTACTTCTCTTCCTCTCTTCCTCGTGTTGGTGAACGTTACTTTAAAAAAAGAAAAAAAAAAAAAATCCCCAGTTGTAAAAAAGGAATAAGAAAAAGAAAAGAACGATCTCGTTCGATGAGTAAAAGTGATGGTAAACAATTCTGAAAATTCGTAAAGGAAGAAATGAAAAGAGAGAGGGAGTACGATTTTTTTTTTTTTAACGATATATGATTATGTATGTACGTATGTATGTGTATTATATGTATATGTATGTGTATTATATATATAAAAATAGGGAAGAGAATTAAGAATGAAGGAACGTCAGTGTTTCCTCGAACGAGTCGACATAGTTAGTCAATGATTTAACGATAACGAAACGATATGACATTACTTAACAATATATATCTTCTTCATTCCCAACGAGAAATTCAAAAGAATTCCTACATGTGTGGTTGGTGCAAATTATTATTATTTTTTTTTATTCTTTCCTTTTTTTTCCTTTTTCCTTTTTCCGAACGAGGATAAAGATAAATAACTCTCTCGACGATCTAATCTATCTATGCCGCGTCGTAATTGTCGAAAGATTAGAAATCTATGTGTATACAATGTGGTAACGTTATCGAAACTGTTGTTTGATTTGTCAAAAACGAATGGCGTTTGGTCGAATGCATTCCAAATTGACGCGATTAGTTTCTTTTCGCTTGTTATTTATTTTATTTTTATTCTCTTGTTTTTTTTTTCTTTTCTTTTTTTTTCAACCGATATCAGTCAACCACACATGTTCGTTGTATGTATATATAAATAATACGTATAAATAATATACGTAATACCAATATGAAGTATTATATATATATCTCGAGCATAGATTAAACGAAGAAGGAATGAAAATGATTGGAGGTATTTTTTTTAGGTCGAGTTTTAAAGCGGTCTAGGT
>OU426873.1:1270958-1280958 GCA_911387685.1 Dolichovespula media
GAATGTAGATGTAGAGAAGAAGAATAAGAGGAAGAAGAAGGACACTTTTCTGGTCCTTGTTTCTTGATATGCGCTTTGGAATACGACGTTCTTTGATAATAAATAATGTCTGTACATATGTCGCGGGACGATTGGGAGGTGGGAGGTGGGAGGTGGGAGGTGGTCCCCGTCCGTATAATTATACCCCAAGGACGTGCGAAGAGAGTTTCTCAATTGTATTTCCTGATTACGAATGTATTATCCTTCGAAGGTCAAACCAAAGTAAGAATCCTCGATGGGAATTATAACGAGTGCAATGATCGAGAATAATCGACTTTATATAACATCTCATATATATTAGTTTATATTTATATAATTCGATTAATTCTGTAGAATTCAATTTCTCCTCTTTTTTTTTTTTTCCCCCTATAGGAAAAATACTTTGCCACGTCTTATACATAATTGCGTTATGTACGATACATGTGTCACGATAAACGTATAATCTTCCGTATTTTCGAAACTCAATCAATTAATTTCTGTATTAATCATTGATTATCATATTTAATAATTATACGTATGTTCTTATATATATATATATATATATATTTTTTTTTATTAACAATAAAGAAGAACAATTCATTGATCAACAACGCGATGTTATACGTTTTAATAATAATAATAATTCTAATCTTCGTCCTCTCTATATTATCGTTAAAAAAAAAAAAAAAGAAAAAAAAATGAAAAATGAATAGAAGTAAAACGAGACGTGATAAAACGGCGGAAATTGAACGAAATTGAGAATAGAAAAGTTAAAATAAAATAGAGAGGAAAGGAAGAAAAGTGTAATATTTTCTAATAAGATTGAAGGACTAGGTGGAATTAGGGTTTTCTGAGTAAAAGAAATTTTTTTATTCTACACGTAAACGTCCACTTCGATGACTATTAAAATCGTTAAGCGGATGAATAGACTCGCGATCTCTAATCTACGTGCGTGCGATCTATAATGTTCGGAATGTTCGTAAGGCCGGAATTATATACCGTGCGGACATCCCGAGTCGCGTTTCCGCGTACGCGTTTCTTGTCTACCTCGTGCGTGTGTTCTCTGCGCGCGCGCGTGTGTGTGTGTGTGTTTGTGTGCGTGTACGCGACTTCGATCGCACGTAAGGCACGTGCCTCCTGTCACTTTTGCTGACAACGACCAAAGAAGGCTGTTCCTGTTATTCCATCTATCCGAGACACGTTAACGTTTCGATTAAAACACACACACACACACACACACACACTTGTTCGTTTTCTATTTATCATTCCCTTGTTCACTTTAGTAGTACATATTTTATAATAATCGATGATATTCATAATGTCGATTGTATGATCGTGAATATCGTTATTATCGTTGCTATTATTTCTTTTTCTTCTTCTTCTTAATATTATTATTATTATGCACTCGTAAGGAATTATTATTGTTTAATCGATTTGTATTAGAATGTTAATTTCTTTCTTGGTTTTTATTTTTCTTTTTATTTATTTATTTATTTTTTTTTTTGTTCGATGGACATTCGTTATATTTAAGACGGTGATGTAATTTAATTATAACAAAAAAAGAAAGAGAAAAAGAAATATTTTTGACGTCACTAATCGTCGAGGATTCTCTGATATTTAATTCAATATAAAATGAAACTCGTGATTTCGTTAGGGTGTCCATGGTCCATGGTTTTTTTCTTCGAACGATTTTCCTCCGATCAACGTTTCCCGTTAACATTCATAACTTTTGTTTTCTGTTTCTTTCGAAATAAAAAGAGAAAATAATATGAATCGCGTCCGAAGTCGATTCATTTGTAGATATTTAGACTTTTCACTTTGATAACATAACATATTCTCATAACTCAATCTAATTGAAATATTATATATTGTTAGTGTATATATGCATGCATGCATGCATGTATGTATGTATGTATCTGTGTATAGGTGTATATATATTATATTTTGAATTCACGTTTCGAAGTATCTTTTGATAAGAGGATTCTTTCTCATTCTCCGTAACTCAATCTTATTGAAATATTATATTGAAATATTATATGCGTGTGTATATAGTTGTGTTATGTTTAAAATTATTCACGTTTCAAAGTATTCTTTAGAAAAAAAAACTCTCTCTCTCTCTCTCTCTCTCTCTCTCTCTCTTTCTCTTTTTCTCTCTTCTGTGCGACAAGAAACGTGAGAAACTTTAAAACGTTCTCAACGAGAACGCTTTATCTCTTTCTTTCTGAATAGTTTCGTTCCGAGAACAACTTATCCTATTTCTTTTCATTCCTTTTATTTTATTTTATTTTATTTTATTTATATATTTAATTATTTATTTATTTATTTATTTATTTATTTATTTATTTATTTATCTTTTCAATCGTTACGATCGATCGACGAATTTCAACGATTATACGTTCATCGCGGCGTAATTATTTTCAAATCGATTGAGAAGATCGACATTGCACCATAAACGAATTGTTATTTATTTCTTTTCCCAATCACTTTTATTCTCTCCGTTCTTCCTTTGATCACAGCGAGAGAGAAAGAGAGAGAGAAAATTGTGCATAATTTTTATCCGACGAGATATTCAATCTCGTTAAAGTTTGAAAAATCTTAATTTCATACACTTTGTCGATGGTGTAGTATCAATTTTTTTCGTTTTATTTCTTCTCTCTCCCTCTTTTTGTTCGTTTCCACGATAGTTTCGTATGATTAAAGGTCGCGCAAGACCAGGCTACCGTTTCTATGCAAAGAAGAAAAAGAAGAAAAAGAAAAAAAAAAAAATTCAATATGCCGTAGACGATTTCTGTATTAACGTTGAATTATTCAAACGATTTCCCAGATACAACAAGGTCGCTCGAACGAATCCCTTCGCGAGAGAGAGAGAGAGAGAGAGAGAGAGAGAGAGAGAGAGAGAGAGAGAGAGAGAGAGAGAGAGAGAGAGAGAGAAACTGTGCGAACTCCTCTCTCGTGGGTACTTTTTTGGAACGTCAACGTGCTCGTAAACCTTGATCGTTTTTAGAATCGTTTGATATTTAGATCTCTCTCTCTCTCTCTCTCTCTCTCTTTGTGTGTGTGTGTGTATTTTTTTTCCCAATCAAATCTGAAAAATTCGAGTTTATTATCTGAAAAAATCCTCGATCGTATAAAACGCTATGTGTACGTATATCCAATACGAATCAGTTGCTATAGAATCGAGATACAAATCGAATGTATAATCGATGGATGGTAACTCGATAGAGTAATTCGATAGTGATCGAATATATGTTCGAGATATAAATCGAAATATATACAATCGATAGTAACGATAGGTCGATGAAAGAAACGTGAATGTCTCGCGTAAACGATGTATTATCCCTAGATCCCTGGATCCGTAGATCCCTCGATCCAATTTTTTTTTCTTTTTTTATTTTTTTACTTTTTCGTTCGTTTTCGATCATCGAAAAGTAAAAAGAAAAAAAAAAAAACTTACGCGTTAGTCGGTCAAATGGATATTCGTTATTATTCGCGCACGAAGAAGTTGCATTTTTCTTTGAAATAATAATCCGGTATGACCGAGGAAAGATAATCGAAAATCTGAACGCGTTTCGAGTCCCTAAGTTTTTCCCCTCTCCGTTTATGTGTATGTATGTATGTATGTATGTATGTACATATATGTACGTACAATAATCTCTACGTACATACGTATATAAACTTAACAAACGACACACAACGCTCGATCGTTAAATTTTCTCCTGCTTTTGGATTTCACTCGTGGGACCTCGAATAGAGACAAATGTCAAGGTGCTTTTTATATATTTTATATATATATATAAATATAAATATATATATATATATATATGTGTGTATGTATGTATGTATATACACACAATATATATGAAACGATAAACGCACAGTGCTTTGTCCTAATTTCTTCATCAAATTTTTTGTTTGTCATTATTGATGAAATTGACGCGTAAAGGAATGAGAGAAAAGATGGTTTAATCGCTGTTAATTTAAAAAAAAAAAAAAAAAAAAAGAATTAATCCCACGCTCATTATCATACATTGTCGTTGTACAGAAGTGCACAGGGGTGAGGGAGGGAGGTCTTCTCTTCGTTGATCGCGTTTTTAATTCTTCTTCTTATTTTATTTTATTTTATTTTATTTTTTTATTTTTTTTTTCTCCATAACCCTTACAAGATCCCGTCGAGCTGGGAAATGTTTTTTAAGCGTTGGCATTTCACTTATATCGATGCAAAAAAAAAAGAAAAAAGAAAGAAAAGAAAGGGGAGAGGGATATAAAGTGCGAGAAAGGCATGCAGGACGGAGAACGAAAGATTCGCGGCTCGTCCTCGGCAAAATGAAAGATAAGACGCTTTTTATGTCCTCGCCCAGCATAAATACACTCGAATGGCCACCCATTTGAAGATATATAGACACGGCTACGTAGGAATGCAATAGAATAATTTTATCCTCCTTCGATTATTTCATCCTTTTTTTTTTCTTTTCATTCTTTCTTTCATTCCCTCGTTCTTCCTTTCCTTTTTCTTTTCTTTTTGGTTTCGTGTCCCTTTTTAATCATCTTCGTTCTAATCATTCGTTCGATCTGAAATGTTTCTAATAAAAATGTATTGCTCGTACGAGTGATTTTTCCTTTTTTTTTTTTTTTTTTTTTTATTTTTTTCTTTTTTTTTTTTTTTATGTATGTATATATGATGTATGCTTTTTTTTTCGCAGAACAAACGATAAGAATTTTTTATCTTATTTTATTGTTTTTTTTTTCTTTTTTTTTTTTTTTTACATTCACTCGCACATATTATTTTCTAATATAATAATCCTTCGTATTTAGGGCAATGGGATGGTCTACGTTCGATGACACGTTTTAAGAAATATTATATTTTATGGGATATTGAAAGAGTAAAAAAAAAATATGTTCCTTCGCTTTTTCTTCTCTCTCTCTCTCTCTCTCTCTTTTTTTTCCTTTTTTTTTTTTTTTTTTTTTTTTTAAGTATCGAGGTAAAACGACGTTAACGATGAGTCAGAACGAACGGCGGTCAGTTCGGATTAATATTTATCGTCCTGAAAAGATTTATCGTGAGAAGAAGACGTTAAGAAAACGGAAGGGTAGGAGAAGAAGACATGGACCTAAGCTTTGTGAGCGCGCGTGGGACGATGCGCCAATTTCGGTACACCCAGTATATATCCCTCCGGAGTATTTATCATTTACGAATGCAGAGAGCCTGACGAGGAGAACAACGATCGGTGCTGGCCATGGATAAGTTCACTGATCCCGGTGTGTCGTACGAGAAGTACACCACATGCTTCGTTGCTTTTGCTGCCTTTAACTTTGCCTTTGCCTTTGCCTTTGCCTTTGGTTTTGGTTTTGGTTTTGGTTTTGCGCTGATCCGTGTCATGCAACTTTTTCGAGATTTCGAGGTTCGTTTTTTCGTGGTTCCTCCCGAACTATGATTTCCTATAGATTCGATTTCGATTGGAATCGATTAATTAAAAAAAAAAAAAAGAAAAAAAAAAGAAAAAGAAAGAAAGAATAAAATATATATATATATATATATATATATATGATCGTTATGAACGATTGAAATATAATCGAACCGTAAAAAGTGAGAAAGAGATGAAAGAAATTTTTGGAGTAACGATTATGAACGATCGATTCGTGCGACGTGTTCGTCCGCGTTCTAACTGGAATTTCTTAGTCGTTGCTTTCTAATCACCCGGTATGAGAGAATATTTCACTCGGTCCTCTTCCTTCCTCTCTTTCATCGAGCGCGTACGATCAAGAGGTTCGAAAAAAGAAGATTACAAAGATAAATAAAAAAGGGGATCACGCATTACTACGCTCTCAAGAGTCAAGGAAAGTGATGGCGTGGTGGTTGTTATTAGCAACAACTTTTTTAACGACAGAAGAAGAAAAAGAAGAAGAATTGAAACGAAAAGAACGTCATGTTCAATGTCATTGCCGATGACAAATAACTTTCCAAACGCGATATAGAAATAACGTTTGCGATCGTGTACGTACACGTAAAAAAAGGGAGTCAACTTCAAATGATGAATGCATCCGTGATGATCCGATCGGGGAAGTGGGAAAATAAACGGAGGGTTGGGAAGGGGGGGGGAGGCGACGTGTACATCGCGAGAGAGAGAGAGAGAGAGAGAGAGAGAGAGAGAGAGAAAGAGAGTGTAAAGAAGGCAAGAAGACATTAGACATTTAATTTGCTGTTATGGTATATTAATAGTACTTGAACGAAAAGAGCTTTTGAAGATACTTGCGAGAATGTGTTTGATTTACGTGTTAAACGGGTAGTGAGAGATATATAGTGATAATAAGCGTCTGAGAATGAGAGAGAGAGAGAGAGAGAGAGAGAGAGAGAGAGAGACAGATAGATAGAAAGAAAGAAAGAAAGAAAGAAAGATAGAGAGAAGAGAGGAGGGGGAGGAAAAGAACACACACTTGAGTTGGCTCATTCTCACTCTCGATCTTTCTCTTTGTTTTTTTCTTCTGTATTTTTTTTTTGGTTTTTTTTTTTTTTTTTTTTTTTGTATTTTTTCGTGCGCGCATGGTTTTCTCTCCCCCCCCCTCCCCTGCTTTCCTTTTCTTTCATTTTGCGCTTGGTCTCGCGTTTCCGAGGACAATGAGGACCTTGAAAGATCCTTCGGGTAGAGAGAGAGAGTGTCGCCAACGTATTCCCGCAGGAGTCATCCCTCTATTATATTTAAATTGGACGCGAGACATAATTCGTCGTTGTATATACCTACCTACATATATGTATAACGCTATGGAAATGTCGTGTGTGTTTGTCGTTTGTGTGAATTAGAGATGAATATAATTCATATACACATATTAGTTACACGTATTGACTTATGATAAATGAGGATATCCCTCCGGTCAGATCGGTGAATTGAAAATAGTCGTAAGGAGAGAACATTAAATTATACTTTTATTATATTCCATAAAAATTAAAATGTTCACACACCTTAATTAATGTATTTTTGTTTGTTTGTTTTTCTTTTCTTTTCTTTTCTTTTATTAAGTTTCATACTCGTGTAATTATATTAGCCTTCTATAGTGCGCAAATTATCGCACGTATGTATAATATTTAACAATAGAGGTTAATGGGGTGGTATACCCCGAGACGAGACGGGCTTACGAAAACGAATACAAGAATTTTATATCCGAATTATTTCATTTATTTTATCATCTTCCTTTTTCTATTTTCCTTTTCTTTTCCCTTCCTTTTCTTTCCTTTTTTTTTTGTTTTTTTTTTTTCTTACTTTTTAGACATTATCTTTGATACGACGTTACGACAGAGCAAACTTTTCCCCTCTCCCCCTCTCCCCATTCGCTTATTTCGTTAATTACTTTTAATAATATATATATATATATATATATATATATATATATATATATATATATTTATTATTGACTGCTTACAAAATAATACTATTATTACACACAGTGTACTCGATACGGAGTTTTATTATTATTTTTTTTTTGTTTTGTTTTCTTTTTTGTTGTATTTTTTACCTTTTCTTCCTTGCATTAAATCTTCTA
Organism: Dolichovespula media; assembly: GCA_911387685.1. NCBI lineage: Eukaryota > Metazoa > Arthropoda > Insecta > Hymenoptera > Vespidae > Dolichovespula > Dolichovespula media. The sequence goes on from OU426873.1 coordinate 1,278,510, forward strand.
TTTTTTATTTTCGCTTACGACTCGCGATAGGTATATACGTATGTATGTATATGTATTTTTGACATGAATGGACATATTTTCTATCTTCTTTTTTTTTTCTTTTTCTTTTTTCCTCCTCGCGTTTTTCTTCTTTCTTTCTTTTTTCCTTTATATATATATATATTCGTTTATGAATATTGTCTGCCCATTAGAGACGGCTTTAGAGACGACATATTTGAAAATTACGTTTCTCTAATTACGACGAGATAGAGACAGAGAGAGAAAGAGAGAGAGAGAGAGAGAGAGAGAGAGAGAGAGAGAGGAGAATATGAAAGAAAAAGAAACACGATTAGAAGAATGAAATGAAAAAGTGGAGTACGATTTTTTACGATACATGGTATATAAGAGGATAATAATATATTAAAAAAAAAAAGAAGAAGAAAGAAAAGAAAAAATAAGAACAACGAGACTTCAGTTATCCCACGAAGTTAATATATATGGAAAATAAATAAATAATATGTATATATATACATACATTTATATATGTATACGCGTATTCATTTTACTCCCTTAAAATTATTAAATGCATCCCGTGCATCGACCGCGCGTACACGTGCACGAGATTCTCAATCGAATATTAAATATTATAAGTTTAGACACGGACACATTTACTCTCTTTTCACTTTTTGTTTTTTTTTTCTTTTTTTTTTTTCATTGTTTAACTCGCCTTCTTATTTATTTTTTTTTATTTTTTGATTACTTTCTCTCTCTCTCTCTCTCTCTCTCTCCTTCTCATCTCTTCATCTTTCTATCTCTTTCTTTATCTCTATCTCTCTATCTCTCTTTCTCTCTCCTTATCTCCAGTAAATGCTTGTAATCGTGATAACGCGTTCGAAAGAATACTACAACACGACGATCCCAAATCGCTATCTAAAATCTAAGGATTGTGAAATTGAAATTCTCACCGGACACAATTGTTCGCGACCTATGTTATTTTTTTTTTCTCATCTCTTTCCTACCTTCTTCTTTTTTTTCTTTTATCCACCCCCGCCCTCCTACCACCCAACCACCACCCACCCACCTAACCCACACAACACCCAAACTCACGTCTTCTATTTTTATTTTTATTCTCTTTTTTATTATTATTATTATTATTATTATTATTATTATTTTTTTTTTTTTGTTCATTTATTTATTTCATCTCATTTTTTATTTCGACTTTTAACTTACGCTACAGACACGATGCGAATTAAATGTGCCGCCTAAACACAAAAATGCTCTCAACTCGCCGAACTCCCTCTAAGATTATTTTCTTTTTCTTTCTTTTTTTTCTTTTTTTCTTCTTCTCCTTCTTCTTCTTTTATTTTTCAACAACGACTGCCCGATATTCCTTTTTATCATATATTAATTCGTTCCGAACGCAGGTAGTGTACCTCGGGTAATGACGATAATTATTTTAACGATCGAATCGATAAAATAATCGAACGAGGTCTTTGAGAACGCGTGTGCTTTCTTTCTTTCTTCCTTCCTTTCTTTTTTACCTTTTTGATTTTCTTTCTCTTTTCTCAACGCGATACTCGTTACGATCGTCTGTCTTATTTACACGTGAACGTTTAAATCTACGTGCATGCGTGCATATAATTATCGTTCGTAAAAGAAAATGAAAACGTTCGTAGAATGAATTTTGTCAACGTCGGCGTTCCTTGACCTCGACAAACGTCGTAAGATTTTAGCTTTTTAATTTTCGAAATATCGAGATTAAAATTGATCGAAAAGAAATCGAGAACGATCGTTTGCGTTCGGAACGATTACTCCGTTGCCATTTCGACGTTAGAACGATATTTTTTCTCTTCTTTGCGAATCGATTATAGATCTCGGATCGATTCGCCAATGTTTCATACATACATACATATACATATATACATATACATATGTACGTAACGCATGTACGTACAAACACATACATAAAATACATATAACGTTCGTCATGAAATATCGTTCGGACCTTTTTCTATTTCTTTCTTTCTTTCTTTTTTTTTTTCGTTCTCCTTTCTCTTCTTTCCTTTTTTTTTCACGAGAGTTTTTTTTTTTTTTTTTACATCACAGCTCGATACATTGGAAATTGGCATTTAAATACGATTTTTATTTATGTTCTCTCTCTCTCTCTCTCTCTCTCTCTCTCTCTCTTTTTTCCTTCTTCTTTTCTTTCATTTTTTCTTTATTTTACTTGCCGTATTTTATTTATTTATTTATTTATTTTTTTTTTTAAGTTAACGACACAATGCAAAAATAGGCTTTCCTATTTCCTACACAACCAGGATCAAACACACGACATATACAGCGCTTCTAACGATCTACGAAGAATTTCGAGGGGGGTGGCGGCGGCTGGGGGGGGGAGGAGAGAGGGATATTCTTATAATCTAAATTATCAATTGTTTCCTCGTTTTCGTTCTTCGAATTTTTTATTTTT
>OU426873.1:1290958-1293458 GCA_911387685.1 Dolichovespula media
GACGACGACGTCGCACGCGTTGTTATATTCCTCCGGTGTTTCCTCGACGAGCGAACTGTCCATCCTCTCCGGTCTCTTGTTAACGTTATTATCCAACAAATTTCTATACTCCAAATCTGGTGTCTCGTCTACGCTTATCGACTTTATCGAGATCGAATCCTCGGACGTTAAATTCGTCGTAGATACGGCCTGCGATCCGTAACCGCTGCTACTCATGCTAGGTGTGTTTATCTTTGTCGATTGTAATTCAGCGAGCGAATCCAACGTGCGCGACGACGTTAATGGCTTTGTCGGCTTCGCCGGTGCCTGCGAGTGTCAAAATATATTTTATCTTTTTATTCGTTCGTTCATAAGCTCATAAATTTCATTCATTTATCCCGTTAACGTTAATCAGAAAATTACCCCAATACGTAAAACGATTTTTCTGATATACAACAAACTGATTGCACCGTTATCAGATTTATGCAATATTACTTTGTAAGACTTAAGATTATTACCTATGTGATCATAACTTATGAGATTAATTTAGAGTAGCTATATGTTCTCTCTCTCTCTCTCTTTTTTTTTTTTTTACATGGAAAGATCCCAGTACAACGCACAGATCTCGACGTTTATTATTATTATTTCAATAAATATTTCTTTGTTCCCATTCAAATCTTTATTCGTATCTCGAATTTGTCCATCTCAAAAAATTATTACGATACGTCCCGTACTTATGCATATAATTATAATTAAGAAAGATAAAAAGAAAAAAAAAATAATAATAATTGACAATTGAGCGTTGTAGTGAATAACTAATGTATAGTAATACTTTTGTAAATACCTGATAAGCATCGTATTCCGAATAATCGGCGTCACTTTTTTCTTCTTCGTCGTCTTGACTCGGGCTTGCCAATTGATTTCCAACGTTAGATGTTTCCTCGTGTAACGTTGTCATACGTAGACCAAGCTTACTACCGACCATATTTGGGGACGCTAAAAATCAATGGTTTTCGATCATGTTATTATAACTATTCGTTGGCGAGAGTTACTTTTTTAAAGCCTCCTTTTTGAAAAATTCGAGCGAACGTATATTATATATATATATATATATATATATATATATATATGTATGTATATATCAGTGCCGATCTGACAGCAAATAGTAAATGATATAATGATTATATACTTATCATAAAAATATGTGACTACAACACGTCACAAAATTATTTTTATTTATTTATTTATATATTTGTTTGTTTGTTACTAAGAGTGTCAGGTCGGTTCTGATAATTATATAATAATAATAATAATAATAATAATAATAGTGAAAATAATAATAATAATAACTATTAAAATAATAATGACAATGATAATAGTAATAATAATTATGATAATAATAATAATGATAATAATAATGATGAGAAAAATACATAAATAACAAACGTAAGATCGTTCATGCTGTACCTAAAGAAAAAAAGAAAAAAAAATATATATATATATATATATATATTTATGGAACAAACAACAACCAAAAAAATCAAAGATAAATAAGGGAAAAGGGAAATTGATATATTCCACGTTTGTATTTTTACTGTTAAATTTATAGCTTTTGGCCAGTAAATAATGTGAAAATTTCCGATTAAAAAAAAAATATATATATATAGATGTTTTTAAATTCTGAAATAATATTCCGAAATTTTTTCATTGGTCAATCCAATAAAGAGGAATAAAAAAACGACGATTAGTTTTATTAGTTTCTTTCACGATTAGTTTTCATTGATAGTTTTCATTGATAATTCACGTGGAATATATTATACGTATAGGGATATATATATATATTATGATCCGTCTGAAAATGAAAAATAAAAAAACCAAAAACTAAACATAAATACGAATATAATGTACAGTATTATATAAGCACTGAACACACCAAAAAACATTCGATTTTTTTTTCATTTCTATTTTTCTTTTTTTTTTTTTTTTTTATATTTTTTGATACGTAAAACGTCTAATAAACAAAGGAGAGTAAAGGAAACCAAATTGAAGTACGAATTTTACTACAAGAATGATCAAGAATCTTGTGCTCTTTCAAATTTAAAATAGATATATGCGTGCGTGCTTTCTTATTTGTTTGTTTATTTATTTATTTATTTATTTATTTATTTATTTATTTTCGTAAAAAAGTCACCGTACGAATTTTTGTCGATAAAGGAAAAAAGAAAAAAAAAAAGAACGAAACGAGAAGAGAAGAATCAAATGAAACGGATTAAAAAAAAGGAACGAAAAAAAAAGGAAAATAAAAAATAAATGAAATAAAATTTGAAAGAGCAATCAACAGCTAGTGTCACCTACACTTGGCAGAGGTGGATTGTTGCAGACGTGTCAGTGAGTTGAGATTCAGGTTCAGATTCAGGAAAGTTGGTCTCGCTGAAAGGAGATTAGTTTTTACTGATTACATCTCGTTTATCTTTCATCCGACGCAAAGGTTCTACTAAACATTTTTTTTCTTTTGTATTTT
>OU426873.1:1298458-1323565 GCA_911387685.1 Dolichovespula media
TATATATATATATATAAAAAAATTGTTGAAAGACAATGAAACCAGATTACTACACATGAATGATCGATGATTAATGCGATGAATGAACGAATGAATGAATGAATGAATGAATGAACGAACGAATGAATGAACGTACGAACGTACGAACGTGTGAGTGAATTATTAATCATATTGTTATTTATTTCTTTTTGTTTCTTTTCTTTTTTTAAACTCGTATCCAAACTAAAACATTACAATTCTAAATCTAATCTCTCGTTAATAGAATCCTCACGGAATATAATTATTATTATAACTCGATAAGAATTCTATATATATATATATGTGTGCGTCGTGTAATCTTAAAGAAGGAAATAATTGAGAGCGTATAAAAATTAAAAGTGACGAGAGAAAAAAAAAAAAAAAAAAAGAAAGAAAAACCACAATCGTTCTTACCGATTCCAAAAGTCTTCGGAGGCGCCGATACGAAATTTTCGTCGTTCCTGGCGTGGCCGGTGGACGCTCGTCTTGAATGAGGCAGACCATTTAATTCCGTGTTGTTTAGATCGGTCACGCTTTCAGAACGCGTTACGTTCAACGAATCCATCGATGTATCGAACCTCATTATCTGTTTATGGAAAAAAAAAAAAAAAAAAAAAATTAATAAGTAAATAAATAAAAACCAAAATTAATTCCTATAAGGAGATGGTAAATAATATTATTCAATGGGAGTTTATATAACGAGGGAGTGGATTGGTGATGAATGGTAAGCAACGGAGATCTTCTTTATGCTGTCATCGTAATTACTATTATTATTATTATTATTATTATTATTATTATTATTATTATTATTAATTACTATTATTACGATATCGCTATTTACTCTATTTGCTATTGCTATTGAAAAAAAAAAAAAAAAAATTAATTCGAGAACGAAAAACTGCTCGTGTCTTTTTTTGCTTGCTTGCTTGCTTGCTTGCTTGCTTGCTTGTTTGTTTGTTTGTTTTTTTAGCGCTAATAGAAAAGAACGAATGAAAAATTAAAAGAAGAAAAAAAAGCATTACAGTTCGTCCGAGACGGCGAAGTGGCAGTAGTACCTGGGAGAAGTTAGGAACGCTTGCTGTCTTGCGCATTAGTGGTTGACCTTGAGCTTGCAATAGTTCCTTAACGGCGACGCTTTGCCTTAATCGATCCAACGTTAGGATACTTTCGACCGCCGAGACACCTCTGGTATATTTTTCTAAGGGTAAAGATAGATAGATAGATAGATAGATAGAGAGAGAGAGAGAGAGAGAGAGAGAGAGAGAGAGATGGAGATAGAGAGGAGAGGGAGAAAAATAAAAAAGAAATTAGAAAAAACATGAATATATAATAAGACGTTTGTTAAAATGATTTGTCATAATTTTTCACGTAAGAAAGAGAATAGAGATTATTTGTTTGTTTGTTATAGTTTATCTATACTCTATCGCTATTGCAAATTATTATTTGTAAATAATAATTTAATAAATAATTATGTAATAATTTAGTAAATTATTATTCGTTTTTTATAGTTTATCGTTACTCCATAGTTATTGTAAATAATTATTATTGTTGTTGTTGTTGTTGTTGTTATAATTATGGTATTAATAATAATTATAATTACCGATGTAAGTTTCACCGTCGCAAAGACTGTTGTCCTCACCGCTTGCCGCGATTTGCGCTAAACTCTCGCGATCCTCCAATTCCTCGCTAGCCTTCGGTATATTCGATACAACCTCGTACGTTACCCCTGTCTGTGCCAAACAATCGGTACGTACGATCTTTCGAAATATACGATCGGTTATACTTTGTCTCTTGTATATATTCAGGGCCAATCTTTTACGCAATACGAGATCCATTGGGGCTGGATGGGATAGCCGTACCGTCGTTTTTAAAATTAAAAAGACCCTCTCGTTGGCTGTAACATTATTTACATCATACACACACACACACACAAATATATATATGTGTATATATATATATATATATATATATATATATATATATATATGTCATTCGCGTTTGTTAATTTCTTTTTTCTTTTTTATTAGATCAACATTATCGTGTGCGTATATATTTTGATATATACGTATGAAAAAATAAATTTTGATAAATACGTGAGAATGATATAAACGTAGTACTGATATATTCCATATATATATATATATATATATATATATATATATATATATATATATATGGAAAAATGATATAAAAAAATGATATTGATTAATTAATACGACAAAAAAAAGAAAACAAGAAAATGATAATAATAAACGCTGTACACCGTACCGTCGGTTACTCTGTTGAGGTGTACGCTATCGTGTATACTTGAATCCCATGCCGCTATGGCGCAAACGTCCTTCTCCAAGTGACGAATGAACGGTAAATTATAAAATTTGTTACCGTGTTCCTTTGGTAGGATAGAGTTTAATCCTGTAACCGATACTTCCTCGCCCGATTGATGGGTCGACAGATCGTCGGCTGTGTGTGTTCGTTGAACAGATAAAAAGATAAATAAAATCAATAAACAAAGGATTAATCTTCAATTCGTACGTTAATTCGAGAATATCGACACGTACAAATTTGTATATTTCTAATTCTATAATAATACCGTTTAGATCGAGGAATAGGACGGGTATGTGCGGTTCCATTCCTGGCGGTGGATTCCAATCTGCCGGGGCACCCGGTATACCAGAACCCGCTGCTGGCACCAAAACTGCATTTCTTTCCTCCGTTAAACTCACCCACTGATCGACGAGACTCTGTTCTCGTTCAACGTCTTGTTCGGTTTTTTCTAAATAAATAAATAAATAAATAAATATATATATATATATATATATTTAGAAATTATATAGAAAACAAATATATCGTTCATTCGATCAAACGTTACACACGTTCGTTCAATAATATTATTCAATATTATTGAACGATATTATTAATAATATTATCAAATAAATATGATATTTATATATAATAATTCAATCAAACGTTACACACGTTCGTTGAATAATATTATTCAATATTATCGAACAATAATATTATTCATTATCATTGAACAATAATATTAATAATATTATCAAATGAATATGATATTTATATCACTATTAATTGAGATATAATAATATTTGTTTAACGATAAAAGAGAGAGAGAGAGAGAGAGAAAAAAGAACGGGATCGGATTAAAAAAAAAAAATTGTGCTTCGATCTGATCGATCGAACTCTATCGATTCTTTATACGTAAAATTACCCTGTTTGTTGATGAGCTTTTGTATCTGTTGATCGAGATATTGTCGTCGCCTCATCAATGCATCGCTCCATTTCTCCCTGAGTATACTCAAATCCTCGTCCTGATAACTGTCCAATGGTATCTGTAGACGATTCCTTACCGACACGCTACCAACCGCAATGTTCAATATCGATTGACAAATGATCGGCAATGTACCGGAATTTTGTACCGGTTTTACCCTGACTTGTATGCGACGTTGTTGGCCTTGTCTCAATTGATAAATTCCACCTGAGCGTGATCATCGCGTGTACATATACTTATTAATTAATTTAAAGACAAAACTTGGACGTTGATTTGAAAAAGAAAATGAAAAAAAAAAAAAAACAAGTAAAAGAGGTTTAAAAAAATTCCAAAAATGACAAATAAGAACCTGTCCAGGTGTCCTGTTTAGTAACGACCTCAACGGGTGAATATTCTCCTTGCTCGTTGAGTTCCTGTATTTCAACCCAGAGTTCAATCTTCCTCGTCAATTCCGACCAACGATCGGCCAGCGATCTGGCCTTTGCCAATTGTTGTTGTTCAACCTCCCATCCTGGTTTGCTACGAGAGAATCCAGCGCTTCTGTGACCCCAAACCTCTATGCTCAAGGCGCCCTCTGCGAATACATACGAAGGGGTTGAAGAGAAAAAAAAAAAAGAGAGAGAGAGAAAAATCAAGGGACGATAATTCATGGATCGTTCGTAATTTCTTTGTAATCTGTTTGATTCCAATTCAGAATAAATATATACGGGGTGTCTCGGCTAAAGTAGGCCGCTATATATATATATATATATATATATATATATATATATAAAAAATATATACATGCTTGTAGGGGTAAAAAAAAAAAAATACCGATGACTTTAAAAAAAGTTCACAGAAGGTGACCCAAAAAAAAAGAAAGAATTTTTCTTTCATAACATATCTCTCCACTCTTATAAAAATCATTCGAAGTATGCCATAAAAGTTTGTCGCGTCGTAGGAACAAACAAAGGAAAGTATTTCTTAGGCGACCTCCTTTTTTTTCTTTTTTTTTTTTTTAACTGAAACACATCCTGTATATATATATATATATATATATATATAAAGGGATAACAAAGAAGGAGGAATTCTTACCGGCGCAATGTTCTATGAATTCTTCCGTGATCGGTACCTTGAAATCTTCGGTATGATCGAACCTAAACGCCAAAGAATCTCTCTGTCCTGTCGCTGTACAATTCGAGGCTGCTGCTGCTGCTGCCGTTGCCGCTGCTGTTGCCGCTGTCGTAGTTGTCGTTGGAGGTGGGGGTGGTAATTCGGCATTGACAACGGGTGGTACGACGATTAATTCCGGATTTCCCCAGAACATGTATTGACAGAATACGAAGTGGCTCAACGAGAGTGGCAATCCCGTAGCCTGTTTGATCGTAACGCGACAGGTTATGTGACTCGATCCGGAATAATCGTCCTGTTCGCAAGAGGACGAGGAAGAGGTGGATGAGGACGAGGACGTAGAATCACCCGAGGAAGATTCGGACGCGGCCTCGCATATACGATCCTGAGGGAATTGACCGGCGATACGACTTATCTCGACTTGAAGTCGTCCAGCGACCTCACCCTGTTGGCTTATAATCGGTGTGTGATAATCCAAACGTACGTCGTGGAACAATACCTCCAAAAATATATTAGCTACGCCAATCAAATTGTGCTTCTCCTGTGACTCGTAAAACGGATCCTGAGTCTTTCCCAATACTTCGTCCTGTATGTTTTTTTTTTTTTTTTTTTTTTTTTTTTTTAAAAAAAAGAAAGGAAAGAAATAATAAGATAATTCAAGTATTACAAATCTTCATCTTTTTTTTTTTTTTTTGATATTGCATATCGTTGATATTGTTCTTTTTTTTTTTTTATTGGTTTATTTCAAATTTGCGACTATCATAGGTTTTTTTTTTTGTTTTTTTGTTTTTTTTTTTTACCTTGACGACCGGCAATCGTTGACAATTATTAGGATCCTTTCGTTCCTCGTACATCTCTCGCATGTCGACCAATTTGTTCTCCAATTTTTCCATCGACCATACCTGACTACCCATGTTCGTTCTCTTAACCAATATGGCTGGCTCACTGACGAACGCACCACGCTGGAAGAATACACTCTACGTGTAGTAACGTGAGAGTGCGTAAAATGGTGGGCGTGAAAAGAACAAAAATTAACCAAAAAAAGAACAAAAAAGAAAAAACGTAACGAAACTAAACTAAACGGACGAAAAATAACGAACCAAAACGAATGAATGAACGAACGAAATGGAAACTTGTGCGTACTTAAAAAAAAAAAAAAAAAAAAGAGAAGAAGAAGAAGAAGAAGAAAAAAAGAAAATCATATATCTCCACGTGAAACGTGATTTGAGAAATAAAAAAAAAAAAAGATAATAATATTACTGCGTTTTTGGATGAACGAAACGAAAGGGATAAGACGGATGAGATTATTATCGAGCGATTTGGAAAAGAAAAACAAAATGAAAATACAAATTTCTAATCTTTTCTTTTTCTTTTTTTTTTTTTTTCATTTTCGTTTTCATTTTCTTTTTTTCTATCTACTTTTTGGCCCATAGTGCCGTCGATTATTCCTATCGTAATTATTATCGATATATCATATATATATATATATATATATATATATTTATTATATATATATTATATTATATTATATTATATATTATCGATATTATTATTATATATATATATATATAGATAAAATTTACGATTTTATTATTACCTTTCTGTTGGGGCTCAAATTGTTCGGTGGTATTTGCAGGGTGACGCTAAATTTCGTTTGCTTTCCCATTTCCTCGGCTAGAAAATTAGCTTCCTGTACCAAAGCGTTGGCCTTGAGTATGTCGGTCTTTAACTGGCCCAAACTCCTCTTGAACATTTCGTCCCTCTCCTGGGCCCATTTTTCGACGCGCATCTGCGTCGTAGGCGTACAGGCGGGTAGTTTGCCGGTTTGGCTTCCTCTCAACGGATCGTACGGTACGTACGGTGAATACGGGGTTGAAGGTGATAATATATTACGCAATTGTTGAAACTGTCGTTCGTACTCCAACCTTTGTTTCTCGAGTGCGACCTTTCATTGTTCGGAGAAAAAATAAAAAGAAAAATAAAAATAGAAAATCGTCAAGTAAATCGAGTTATCGATTCGTTCAATTTCTTTGATTTTTATTTTTTTTTTTTTTATATTTCGTTCAATCGTACGATCAACAAATTAAAACAACAACAACAACAACAAAACGAACCTGCTTATCCTCCTCGTGCTGTTTCTCCAATCTCGCAATGGCCCTTTGTATAGGATCGTTGGACAACTCGTTTTGCATTAATTCCTCCCTCGCGAAGGTATAATCGATGTTCTGCGCGGGCGTTTGCGGCTCGCTGTTAATGGCTAAAATAGGGGAGGAAGGAGAGTAAATAAAGAGAAAAAAAAAAAAAAAAAAAAAAACGAGAGAGAGTGAAAACAGACAAAAGAAAAACGAGAGCGTTTAAGTTAAACGTGCGAAGACGATCCTATAGTTTTTTTTTCTTCTTTCCTTTTCATTTTTATGATAATTATTTCGTATGAGAATATAAAAAAGTATATAACGATTAATTATTGATATATTATAATATATATAGTATCAGTACCGGTAGCGCTTCTTGGACAATTGACCCTGAAGAAATGATGATTCCCCCAAACGATTCGATCCCCATGCAACAATGGGGTCTTGTCGACAACCTGATTACCATTGACGAAACATCTTGCGCCATTCAACGGGGTCATATAAAGTCCCGTCTCCTCGATCGTAATAACGCAATGCTCCGGCAATATACCCAATCCGTGCAATTGTATATCCTGTTCGGTTTTAGCCGAACGTCCGCCAACCAAAGTTCTCTCCTTAAGATAATAAACCAACAATTCGTTCAGGCTCGGATCGTCGTTCAAATTGACCAAATAATATTTGTTCTTTTCGACTTGTATGCCGGACGCTTGTACGCTTATACCCATCTTCTCCAACGCCTGTTGTCTCTCGTGTTGCAACCTTTCCGTTTTAACGAGCTTCTCCTCCCAAGTTTGCGACATCTCCTTCATAAGTCGTTCAGATTCCGACAATTTCTCGGTAATGTCCGTGCGTTGCTGTCCGACGATCGAGCCTTGTCCCTTAAAAAGGAACAAAAAAAAAAAAAAAAAAAAAAAAGAGAGAAGAAAGAAACGTAAAAATGACGATCGAAATTCGTTGAACGTTGTGATCGACGATGATCTCGATCAAAGGGGACGAATGGGTGAGTTGGTGGGTGGTTAGAAGATCGTCTCTATCGTTTACGTTTCGCTTGAGCTTTGTCAATATTATCAAAATTTCATTTCAGACACGTCTAATCTATATCTAACTATCTATTCTGTTCTGTATATATATATATATCTCTATCTAATCTCTCACCGTAGCATGAAGCAACATTTCCTTTAACGCCTCGACCTCTTGTCTAAGCTCTCGTATGATCCTTGCGTTTGGATCCTCGTTGACTACAGCGTGATTGACTATTCTCTTAGCTCTATCCGCGTATCGCAGGGTCGACAACGTTTCCTCGTAATTGTCCGCCGCTGGCGATATGGTGGCAACCATAACGGTTTTACTATTACCACCGAGATTATCCTGAAAACAAATCTACATGTTAGAGACAGAGAGATAGAGAGAGAGAGAGAGAGAGAGAGAGAGACACGATGCACGTAAACGGTTATTGTAGGATATGGAGGAGGATGAAGAGGATGAGGAGGAGGAGGAGGAGGAGGAGGAGGAGGAGGAGGGTACCTTGCACGTTTGTAAACTTCAACTCCCTTTGGTACATTCTCTAACTTCTCGACCACGTTTTACTACAACCAATATTTAGTACGTTAATATCTTCTCTTTACCCTAAGTATAATCCATTTCTAAAAGGCTGACCCAAATTGTTTCTTAAGTTCTTGTTTGAGAAATTATATATGTATATATTTTGTTGTGCGGGTGTAAATACTCTCTCTCTATTATATATACAATCTACGAAAACAATGTTACGATAGTTTTTGAATTTTTATAATAACGAACGATGGGGAGTATAATTTTGTTCTTTCCTTTAAAAAAACAAAAAGAAAAAAAAGGGAAGAAAAAAGAAATGAAATTATTTAATAGATGAGTGAAGATTCTAATTCGGTCCAAATTATGACCTAATTCGTTTTAATCGCATCTCTGTGAGAGATACGATGATGTTTCTCCCTGAAGGGGAGAAAATTCGTTTGCTCGTTCGTTTGTGTTTTCTCTTCTAACATTTACGTAAAAATAAATCACTTATTTTCCCCTTTCTCTTTTGCTCGTAGATATTATTTTAATAATAATAATAATAATAATAATTATTATTATTATTATTTTACTGGAAAGACCTGACCCAGTTGATGAAGTAGTTCAAGGTTAGATATATGCACATATATAATTATCCTGACGTAAAATCTTTCGATAGGGATTTTTTGTTCTAAAAGAGGAACAAAAAACAATGTATATATATATATATATATATATATATATATATATACATACGTAAACACATATTTATTTATATATAAATATGTAATTACCTTCAAAAGCCACGTCAGAACAGAATCTCTGTAAGGCACGAACTTGTCTCTATTTTTATTGCCCCCAGAATTCTGATCCGCAAGCTTCGAAATGACTAGACCCAATGTCGTGAGAGATCTATAAAAAAAAGAAAGAGAGAGAGAGACAAGGAATAAGTAAATAAATAAATAAATAAATAAATGATTTTTATTCATTTTACATAGAAAATTTCGATCGAACATCGAATCGTTCTTTTGTAAAAAAAAAAGGAAAAACAAATTGCAGTATTAATTTTTATTCGATGAAAATTCATTCTTAGGTTTGTTGCGTTATCATATTTAAATATATATATTTATATTTATATTTAATTTTTATAAAGAACTTACTTGTTAATATTGCTTCCCTCTTTAAGCCTATCGCCGACCGCTCCAGTTTTCACAGCCCTTTCGCTTCCCGCCAAATCTACCAAGCTCATACGTGATACTTTCTCACCGCTTACGCCGCTCTTAGAATCCGTCAGGGTTTGCGTGAGAATAACTGAGAATACTGCGTGCGAACGAGAACTTTCCGAGTTCATATTTGTCGCCGCTACGGTTCTCGATTTATTGCCTTCCGCCATTAAATTATCGATATCCTGCAACGTTATTGTTTAATTATTTACTTTCGTAGATTTTAGTGTTTTTCTTTTTCCTTTTTTTGGTTTTGTTCCAATGACCTCTTTTATTTTATTCTTTTTTGTTTCGTTTCGTTTCGTTACGTTTTGCGTAGAAAATCAATCGATTACAATTAATAAATTCTTTTATTAAAAAAAAAAAAAAAAAAAAAAAAAAAAAAAAAAAAAAAAAAAAAAAAAAAAAAAAAAAAAAAGGAAAAAAAAAGCTCGTAACCAACGTTCCATTTTTATACAATGATTAATTAATTTTGTTATATAGATACGTTAATTAATTAATTAATTAATTAATTAATTAATAGTTTTTTTTATTATATAATTCATAATCTCAAACGAATGTAAAAAAAAAAAAAAACAAATATAACAATTATGTATGTATATAAATATATGCGAGGTAAAATATTACATATAATATTTTAGATTTTATACGTTAAATAAATATTAATTTTATTTAAAAAATAAACGCTAATTATTCCTCTCTTTGCATACTATCAAAAAAAAAAAAAAAAAAAAAAAAAATTGCACCGACTCCACGAACAAGTAATAATCTTTCAAGTGAACTTGTAAATAAATAAATAAATAAATAAATAAAAATAAAAAAAGAAGAATTCGACGGCGAATTTTATTTCACACCTGAAAGGACGTTACAGCGAGCTGACTCAATCCGTCAACGTAGGGGCCAAGTACATTGTGCTCCCTGACTTTGAGCGAGTGCTTATTCGGCTTCGGATCGAGTAGATCGTGCACCTTCTCATTGTAAATCTCCATGTAGGATACCTCGACCTTAAAGGTAAGCTGGGAACTCTGTTGCTTCGCTATCATGTCGAATAGATTGTCACATAGCCGTGGTATTATTCCTTTTTGGTCACCGCTTCCCATCATCGTATAAGATTTCCCAGATCCTATCGATCACAAAACGAACGGGTCGTTGAATCTCGGCGATTTAATTTTTCTTTTTCTATTTTATTTTATTTTATTTTATTTTGCAACAATGAGGATTGCTCGGACGACTAAGTGAAATTCGTACAATGCTCTTGTAATTGTCAAAGTATCTTTGACAATATATCTATTTTCATTATATTTTTTAATCATCTATTTTTATTATTCTTTTACTTTTGGTACAAGAGAAAAAAAGAAATTATTATGTGTCCACTTTTACGTCAATATTTTTCACGCACACGAACGAACGCATATACATAAAAAAAAAAAAAATAAATAAATAAATAAAAAAAAATGAAAGAAAGAAAGAAATTCGTTCCATTGTATTAATCTACAGAGTTTGATATTCGATTAATTGTATCAACCAACGATAACAACAATGATACATAAAGATTATGGATCGTAATTTTGACGATTAATAATAACGAATAATTAATAAGGACATAACAACGTATGTCGATGTAAAAAACAAAAAAAAAAGAAGAAGAAAAAAATGTATTTGAAATAATGCGAAAAGCGTGTTTTACTTTACATCCGTCGTCGACACTGATAAATGCATTGCAATTTGAAATTACGATAGTTTAAAAATAGTATTTATACAGGGACGATTCGATTACGACGTATCTCCTGTCTCTTTTTTTTCTTTTTCTTTTCTTTTCTTTTCTTTTTTTTTTTTTTTTTTTTTTTTATTCGTTTCATGTATCACAGTTTGACGTTTATCTGGAATATAACCCTTAGAAGAGAGAGACTGACTATAAACGCATGGCTATTTGTTATTTATTCTTGAGCATATGGGGACAACAACAAAGTATAACGATTTCTTATCCGGAAAAAAACTACGCTGACCCGACACTCCGATGACTCCGTTGAATTAATGGGAAAAGAGAGAGAGAGAGAGAAAAGAGACAGATATAGTTAATAAGAAAACGATTAGTTATTGTAAGAAGAAGTCAATGTCTGAAATTCGATTGCGAGTAAAATGTTTGCTTTTATAAATATTAAATGTATTATCATTCGGCTAACGACGATAGGCGAATTGAAAAAATAAGAAGAAAGATATGGATAATAAAAAAATTATTCCAACAAATTGATCTTTCGCGAAGTTTCGTTTGAAACGAATTTAGAAAAAAAATTTTGGTTCGTTAGAATTTTTTTTTGTTTATAAAAATTGTTTACAACAAATTGTTAATTAATTATTAACAATACGTTGAAAAGATAGAGAAAATTCTGCCCTTTAAAACGATATTCGAATCGAGTCTCTACGACATTTAGTTCCGTAGATATTCCCACGTAAACGAAATATTTGTTTATTAACAATTGTTTATCCGGTAAACAATGTAACTTGTTTATTAAGTTTTATTTAATTTTTACAAATCGTACCGAGTCTGAATCTTCTTCATGGCGAAATAAGACGAATTTTTTTTCGTAAGAATTTTTGTTCGTAAAAATTGTTTATAACAAATTGTTAATTAATTATTAACAATGAGCCGTAGAAATAGAGAAAATTTTGCCCTTTAAAACGATACCTCATTCGAGTCTCTACGATTTTTAGTTTCGGAGATATTCCCATGTAAACGAGAGGCGTTTACGTTGACCCACTAACCTATATAATTTCATTCATTAACCCAGTGACCCACTGACCTATATAAATTCCAAGAATTTACTACGTACTACTACTACTACTACTACGAACAGCTGTACTATGCATGAATGGAAATACATAATTATTAATGGAAATTTTTCATATTCGATATCTTCCGAACGAAAAATCGTAGAGACTCGAAACCAACGCCATTTTCAAGCGTAACAAAATCTTTATTTATTTAAATAATTCAACGATATTGTTATAATAAAATCGATTTTGTTAATAATTTTTATAATCGAATTTCTTTCCTTTTCTTTCGTAACGAGAACGTACCTACGTTGAAACCATTAAAATTTTTATTGTAATCATGTAAATTTTATTTTGTTTATTTAAAATTGGCCATACTACTATTACTACTATTACTACGAACAGCTGTTCTATAGGAATTATGAATGGTAATATTTCATATTCGATATCTTCCGAACGAAAAATCGTAGAGACTCGAAACCAACGCCATTTTCAAGCGTAAAAAAATCTTTATTTATTTAAATAATTCAACGATATTGTTATAATAAAAATCGATTTTGTTAATAATTTTTATAATCGAATTTCTTTCCTTTTCCCATCGTAACGAGGACAACATTACTTACGACTAGATCATTAATATTTTTATGATAAGACTATTAACATTTATTATAACATTTTTACGACGATAGACTATACGCTTAAAGAGTATTTCTTTTTTTTTTTTTTTCGTTATCTCACCGGTTTGCCCGTATGCGAAAATGCAAGCGTTGTAGCCTTGAAACGCATTGTCCAAAATATCGCGTCCAAGAGCGTCGAAAACTATTTCCTGGCTTGCGAACTTCTCCGATCCGGGTTCGAGAGAATAGAAGCAGTGATCGAAGGCGAATGTCTTCGGCTTGTTCCTGTAAAAAGAATAAATGAAATATTTTTTATTAGTCCTACGAAGGAGATATATATATATATATATGTGTGTGTGTGTGTGTGTACGAAGAAAATGAAAGATATCATATCAATCGAAGCGTTTTGTCGTCAATTAATTTCATTCGTTCATTTGTTATAAATAAATTAAATATATTTTTACATTGAGATAGATAGATAGAGAGAGAGAGAGAGAGAGAGAGAGAGAGAGAGAAAATTTTTATAATAAAAATGTCAATGAAATATCCAAAGTAAATTGTTTTACCAATTTTGTAGCGTGATCATTCGATGTTTATTTTAATTTTTATTATTTGTTTCCCCCCCCCCCCAATCCTCTCTTAACTCTTCCATCTATTGTATACTATATATTACGTTAAAAGAATTCGATATTCGTTCGTCGAGTCGTCGTCATTGTCGACGAGAACGATTCATTGAAAGAACAAGATAACGTAATATTAAATTCAAGATGGCTTCTTTGTAGTTCGTAACAATATCTGACATAATATTGTATAGATTTTACCTCGTAGTTATTTCAGAGAAAAACTGGAGTCCCGTAGGAAAGACGGGGGTGAGGAGGGGGGGGGGGAAGAAAGTTGTATCGAGATATTCGAGAGGGAGTGTAAGGGTAAGAAAAGAGAAATCGATTTATTCGTAAAGGTCCTACACGTAAGAGTGATCATAGAGGAAGGAGGATTATAATAACACGACGATGGTGATTCTCGAGCTGGTCGTCGTTAGCTTCCGATTATCAGTTTTCTTTTATCGTTATAGTCGTCGTTGTCGTTGTATGACAAAACTTTCTTCGGGAGTTGAATATCGCAATCGTCGTTGGAATATTGTATTGTTCTTGGCAATGTATCTCGCGTGATATGAGAAGAAATCAAAGAGAAAAGATATGTAATGGAAATACATAAAACGCATATACGTTGCGACGAAAACGCATGTACGCGCGCGCGCGCGCGCGCGCGCGCGCGTGTGTGTGTGTGTGTGTGAAGTTAATAGATATTAACCGATATATATATATAAGTAACGTTGAAAGTTTATATAATATATTAAATTATATATATATATATATTATATATTTATTATATTATAATATATTTATATATTTATTTATTTATTTATTTAAATGAGTAACATCGTAATAATATTTGTTCGTTCGTTTGATTTGTTTTTTTCTTCTTATTCTTACTCGACAATGTTTGGTATCTCGTATTGAAACAAACGAGGTATACGAATTTCATTTTTTCCTTTTTTTTTTTTTTTTTAATCGAAAAAAGAATGAGAAAGAAAACGATGTTTCGTATTTTTAAATATTCAAATGAATGATATTATAGCATCTTTAAAGAAAAAAATTAAAAAAAATAAAAAATCTTAAAAAAAAAAAAAAAAGAGAGAGAGAAAGAAGTATTGATCGGCACTTTATATTAAAATAAATAACATTAGGTAGAGTATTTTATGTACATACATATGTATCTATATTTATTAATTAATTTATTTATTTATCTATTGTTAAGTAAAGATCGAAAAGATTTTATATACATACATGTATATCTATCTATCTATATTTATTAATTTATTAATTAATTAATTAATTAATTAATTTATTTATTTATTTATTTATTTATTTATGTTAGATAGAGGAAATAACGAATAACTGATAAATAAGAAAAATTTCACGATGAAAGTTCGAGATTCGGTAAAATCGACGAAGATCAATCTTCCTTATGGTAAAATGGTGTGTTAATCGACAAACGATCGTACACAAACGGACAGACAGACACACACACACACACAACACACACAGGCTTTTGATTTTTACTATCGTACAAATGAGATATTTATGCGCCACCATTTTCTTCTTCTTCTTCTTCTTCTTCTTCCTTATAGCAGCAACTCTTCGCCATTTTTATTGGCACGTATATATTAAAGTACATAAAAACACACACAACACACACACATTAATAGAAAGAGGTTCTCTGATATTTGAGAAATCTAACCGTAACGATACGATCGAGTAGTTATAATTTCATGACCTGACCAATCGAAATAAGATCGATCAATCGATCGATCGATCGATCCGAACGAACGAAACGAAACGATGTGCCTCCTTTTTTTTTCTCATTTTATTTAACGATAATGACTTCGAATCACCATCGAGAAGAGATTTTCGCGGTTTCTCACGAGAGATACTTTCAACGACGTAGAGACGTAAAACTTTCTGCGCGCTTTTTTATTTTCTTTTTATTTTATTTCGATACCTTATCGATATATTATACGCGACGTTATAAGCCATATAAAATATTATATTTTAACGAAATCCAATCTCGATCCACTCTACTCTACTCTACTCTGCTTTACTCTACTTTACTCTAACGCCAATCGATTATTATATTCAAAACGATTTATAAAGTATTCGCAAATTTTAAAACGATATATATATATATATATATATATATATATATATATATATATATATATAAATGATATATAAATAAAATAAAGAAAGACATACAGTATGTGATATATAACAAAAGTAAGAAAGACTTATAGAAAGTTAATGTTTCGAGACGAATGAATGAATTTAATGCAATTTTATGTAAGGGAGGGGCTTGAGAGGGGGGAGGGGTAAACTCGACGGATTCTCCTTCGTTTATTGGATGAAATCCGAGTTTGGCGAGTTAAAAAGGGATAGGAAAAGGGAACGAATTTCTCGTATTTTCGCTTAGAAAGAAGATCGCTATCTGTACGACGAGTACAAAGAGACTGTGAGAGACAATGAGAACGAAAGAGAGAAAAAGAGAGAGAGAGAGAGAGAGAGAGAGAGAGAGACAGAGATCCTTCTTTCGGATTAAGAGTACAATTTTCACAGAAATCCTTAAAATCTAATTCGAAGGAAGAAGCTCGATAAAAAGAGCTTGTTGTCCCACGTCGGGTAAAGATCGATATCTTCGAAGATCGATAAGATCCTTCCATTTCTTTAATTTTCGTTCTCTTTTTCTCTCATCGTTGACACACCCCTTCTCAACCCCCGAACCCAGCATTACTTTTATTTTACACGACGAATGCTCGTAAGTATACGAATGGATTGATCGATGAATATAATATTTCTATCGGAATTTTTAATGAAGATTTTTAATTTTACAAATTTGTGATTTCTCTCTCGAGAATTAGGAAAAAGAAGAAGAAGAGGAGGAGGAGGAGGAGGAGGAGGAGGAGTAGGAGGAGGACAAAAAAGAGGAGGAAGAAGAAAAGGATTTGAAATCACTTGGCACTTGACGCGAATCGAGTACCCAATCTCGGTTGCTCAGCTTTCTAAACTCGTTGCAGCAGCAGCTGCGGCTACTTAAGTGCGAGAGCGTGATACGATTCTAAGTTGTTGTTGTAGAAAAGAGATAGATAGATAGATAGATAGAGAGAGAGAGAGAGAGAGAGAGAGAAAGAGAGAAAGAGGGCTCTCGATCGATAGTTTCGAACGATCGTAGCCCGTGATCCGTCGTTTCCTATAGTTTTGTGCTCTCGATAGGTCGAAAGGCACACTGTGGTGACCATCGCGTGACCAAAATCCCCTTTCTAAGTTTACACGAATCCTACGTGTCTACCAGTTCCCCGTGACCTTTTTATAACGTTCTTTCTAAACGAACGTACTAGATATTTCAAATAAAAAAAGAAAAAAAATATGTGTATTTGTATTTGTGTGTGTGTGTGTGTGTGTGCATATATAATACTATTGATATATATATATATATATATATATATATATATATATATCAATTATTACAAAATCTATAAAGAATAAAAAAAAGATCCGAGTAATTATTTAGAAAGATATTGGTAGATAAAAAATAATAATAATAATAATAATAATAATAATAATAATAATAATAATAATAATAATAATAATAATAAAAAATAAATAGAAAATGAAAAATAACTTGTCGATCGATCTTACTTTCTTGTTACCATTGTTCTTATCGTTATTCGTTTTCTTTCTTTCTTTTTTTTTTTTTGGTGTTCCGGATGCAATTAAAAGACAAAATTAACAAACAAACAAAAAATAAAAGAAACCAGAAAGAAGAGAAACGAAAAATAAAACAAAAGGAAAAGGAGAAATTACCAGGAGAGAGTGAGAGAGAGACAGAGAGAGAGAGAGAGAGAGAGAGAGAGAGAGAGAGAGAGAGAGAGAAAGGAGGATGAAAAAAAAAACGAGAGAAGAAAGCGAACTCATCCGTTTTGCATGATCGGCCTTTATGGCAAATCGCATCTAACGGAAAACATGCTGCTTCTGCTGCTTCTGCTGCTTCTGCGAAATCTTCGCAGTTTCGCGAAACGTGCATTGTCAGCAAAGAAAAAACAAAAAAAAAAACAAAAAAAAGAATATTTAATGGATGGTTAAACTCCGGTTGAATTCGACGTTAGTAGGTAAGAACCATACGAGAGAATGGCCCTACCGAAATTGCCAGACTTGGCATTTGCACGATGTTCTCTCTCTCTCTCTCTTTCTCTCTCTCTTCATGGGGTGAGATGGTAAGGGAGGGAATGGGGAGGAGGAGTGGGTGGGACGGACGGCGGCGATAGTGATGGTATGTCGTGTCTACTCGAATATTTTGGCCACCGGCCACGTTTCTATATATTCGTGGAAAGAAAAGAAGAAAAAGAAAAACAAAAAAAAAAAAAAAAAAAACTTCCTATCGATGATAGCCATGCGAAAAAAAAAAAAAACAAAACTATCGTCTTCGTATATTTTATTCTTCCGACAATCGTATCGTTGAGAACTCTCGAAACTTTATATCGACTTCCTCCTCCTGCCTCCTTCGAATAATAATAATAATAATAATAATAATAATAATAATAATAATAATAATAATAACAATAAAAAATAAAAAAAAAAGGTAAAAAATTTCTCTTCGTTTTTTTCCTTTTTTTTATTTTTTTATTTTTTTAAATGACATCGAGAGATACCCCCACAAATTTGATATAACGTATACGATCGCGTCGTTTCTACCTATAACGGTGGTAAAAAAAAAAAAAAAAAAAAAAAAAAAGAAAAAGAAAAAGAAAGAAAATAGAAAAGAGTAAATAAAATAAAGTATAAAAAAGAAAAGAAAAGAAAAAAACGGGACGTACGAAAATGTACGATGATGTAAATTTACAAAGGGAATGTAGAGAGCATGGAAGGGAGAACGGGGAGGGTGAACGGGGAGGGTGAACAGGGAGGAAAGGAGGAAGGGGAAAGTAAAGAGAGGGTAGGGTTAGAAATTATGCCCTTCTATGCGGTTGTTCGTGAGAGAGAATGGTTTTCGTTCGACCTTTGACACGCGAGAGCTGCTCTCTCTCTCTCTCTCTCTCTCTCTCTCTCTCTCTTCTCTCTCTGCAGTGGTCAGACGCACAGCGATTGGGGGACTTACAGGTGGTCAGACATAGGGGTGCAATTAGGTCATGACGATAGACGAGGGTGGTAGAACGGGGGTGCCATCGAAACTGATTTGAATTTGGAACGATGCCTGTCAACCTCGTACCAGAAACATTTTTTTTTCTTTTCTTCTTCTTTTTTTTTTTTTTTTTTTAAACTCGATTCCTCGTCGATTACGATCGTTATGTTTGTTTGTCTGTCCCGTTTAATTCTTTAAAACGGGAACGTAACGTTGTTTCAACAATGTTGTCGTTCGATAATCGTCGACTCTTCATTTCATTAATTAATTAATTAATTAATTAATTAATCGTCATTAATTCGTCGATCTGTTCGTTCGTATTCAACGAATAATCACGTCAATAATCGTACGCATTGATTATCATTCATCATCCTTCGTTTTGCTATAACGTTATCACAATTTTCTATCCCTTTCCATATACGTGAATAATTTGGAAAAATGATATGATGAAAAATTTTCTACGACTCGTCAAAAATACTCCTTCTTTCGTCTCTCCTTTTTTTTTTTTTTTTTTTTCTATGCCTTCTTGTTTCCTTCTTTGTTTAACTCTTTCCTTTTTCACTATTAATCATCGATCGACTCGATTAATTATCGTATTAGTGTTATTATACTTGTAAACCAGGATTGTTAATTTTGGAATTGACGGCGGTGTGTTGGTATGCACCGATCATCATTTTGGGAATTCGAACGAACAGATTTCGTGGGAATTAATGGGTGGGTGGGATGGAGGGGGAAACTCGATGCTCGTTATAATCAAGCATGATCGAACGTTCTCTCTCTCTCTCACTCTCTCTCTCTCTCTCTCTCTTTTTCACTCTCTTTCTTTCTCTTTCTTTGTTCGAGAATTTTGCTCGTTATCGATAGAATCGGGTTGGTTTCAACGTTGAAAACTTCGATCAACGTAAAATTTCGGTCACACCGCAGTTCTCGTTCTTTCGTTCGTTCGTTCGTTAGTTTTTAAAATTATGCGATATAATAATAATAATAATAATAATAATAATAATAATAATTATTATTATTTCTTTTTTTTTCTTCCCGTAGCTTAGTAGATTATACAGTAGATTATAAAGGGTGGTCTGCAGATAGACAGGGAAAGAGAGAGTGAGAGAGAGAGAGAGAGAGAGAAGGAGAAGAGGGGTAAAGGGGCGGGAGAGTTATATACGTTGGTACGGGGGTGACGGGAAATGAAATCGATTCTCCGTGGGCATGCGCTTAAGGTACAATCCGAAAATCACTTTTAATTTTAGTTAACTCGTCTTTTGTGCTCGCTTAAAAACTACGTTTCGTACCACGACCGACACTATAATTATATCGGATCGGGTCTTGCGACAAGCTTGGAAAAAATAAATAAATAAATAAAAAGGAAAGAAAGAAAGAAAGAAAGAAAGAAAAAAGTTAAAACAAAGAAAAAAAGAGAAATGAAGGGAGACGAAAATACGAGCGTCACGAAGTGTTTATCGTTCCTTTATCCTTTTCTTTTTTCTTTTCTTTTATTTTCTTTCCTTTTTTTTTTTTTTTTTTTTTATATACATTTTCACTGTCCCATCGATCTCGATTCTATTTGTTTATAATATCGATACACATAATGAGTATCAATTATATTTATCGATATGACGTTAATGGGATGTACATTTAAAATACATATCATATATTATATCCTATATCTCAAATGTATATTTGTGTGTGTGTGTGTGTGTACATTTATTTATATCATCGTTATCGTCATTATCGTCATCGTTATCGTCATTATTAATATTATTAAAGAAGAACACAAACACACGCGCGCACATATATATATATATATATATATATATATATATATATATATATATTTATATATATATAAAATTATTTTCAATGTATAGTCAAGATACATACATACATACATACATACATACATACATACATACATACATACAATTCGTGGTATTTAACGAGCGTAACGGATTGGATAATATAATTCTCGCGTTAAGCGTTTAATTAATAATCATTCCGCTTTGCTAACACTTTGCTAGTAGAATACGTATTTAGGTATTACATGATGTCGGTAAAACTACGATCGACGAAAAGAAGATTAGCAAGTCTTTCTCTCTCTCTCTCTCTCTCTCTCTCTCTCTCTCTCTCTCTCTCTCTCTCTCTCTTTCTCTCATCTCTTCCTTCTTTCTTCTACCTACGTATAAATAATTGAGAAAGAGGAGCAATTAACGCGAGAACCAAGATGTGTGTGTGTGTGTGTGTGTGTGTGTGTGTGTAGGAAGGTTCGTGAGCGTGTTAAGCCGTCCTACGGAATAAAGCAATTTAGTTGAACGAAGTAATTTTTACTGACAAGAAACAATGAGGCGATGTTCTCTCTCTCTCTCTCTCTCTCTCTCTCTCTCTCTCTCTCTCTCTCTCTCTCTCTCTCTCTCTCTCTCTCTGTTTATTTTATTATTATGTTTACGTACATATATTATTCCCACAATATAACGACGACAATGTTACGACTACTGCTCTCTGCACCTTCGTTCTATCCGTTCTTTTTTTATCTTCTTTCTTTTTTTTTTTTTTTTAATTATTATTATTATTATTAATTATTTTTTCTTCCTCTCCCTCCTCCCCCCCCCGATATCCATCTCCAAGCCATTCTAATTCAATCAAAAGGATCGATTAAATACGAGTACAAGCTCGATTATCGACAAATAGGTAATAAAATTCTATCGTCGAAACATGTTCGGTGGTCACAACGAAAGAACAAATATATAAACGTTCATTCATTTCGACACGATTAGAAATAATATCGAATTAATAGAAGTAATATCGACGTCGTAAACAAAAAAAAAAAAAAAATAATGTAACGAGATATTCGATAGGAAAAGGGGAGCAGGACAGAGAGAGATAGAGAGAGAGAGAGAGAGAGAGAGATATCGTATTAGTAAATATTAGAGATATCGTTTAGGGAAGTAGCGTAGTCACAGGTAGTCAGACGTATTAGAATCGTTCTATTCGTGTCACGTAATTCACCGTCAGAGAATATGTATGTATGTAATGTATGTATGTATTTTAATGTATGTATGTATATCGGACGTGTGAGTTTTGTTAGACACGATCGCGTACGTATCGACAAGTAGGAGATGGCGCATAGTGTGTTTACTCGGCTATCTATTTCCGTTTATCCGTGGTGATATATATCTCTATGTGATATATGTATGTATGTATTTATTTATGTATGTATGTATGTACGTATGTATATTTATGTATGCGTGAAATCAGGAACACGTACGTATATCATCGTTCTTCATAACGAATATATATATATATATATATATATATATATATATATATATATATATGTATATATATATATTGCTCTCTCTCCCTTCCAGAGAGAAGGCCATACGAGATTTCATTATAATAAATTAATGCTGTAAGCGTAAGTATTGAATACGTAAAATACTTTTTACTCCGTATACATCTAATTAAATCATACCTTATTTGTTTATTATTTGTTGTTGTTATTATTATTATTATTATTATTATTATTATTAGTAGTAGTAGTAGTAGTAGTAGTAGTAGTAGTAGTAGTAGTAGTAGTAGTAGTAGTAGTAGTAATAATAACTCTTTTCCTCCCCTGTACTTTTACTTTATTTTATTTTTCCTTTCAATTTATTATCTTTCTTTTCCGTTCGATATGAGTCTAATTAAATCATACGTTACTATAATAATAATAATAATGATAATTATTATTATTAATATCAACATTATCATCATCTTTTTCCTTATTTTTTTTTTCTTTATTATATATATATATATATATATATATATATATTTTTTTTGTTCGTTACTTAGCATTAATTATAAATCCAATTAATTCGTACGTCATCGTTATCATTGATACTTTTTATTTTTATTTTGTTTTTTATTTTTCATTTTCTCGTTTCCTTTTTCCTTCCTCTCTTTCTTTCCTTTTATTCGTTATCTCTCTCTCTCTCTCTCTTTTCTCCCTACGAATATATTTATTTCGTACGAAGAAAAGAGAAAAGAGAAAAGAGAATGCGAAGTAAGAAGAGTAGCTTGTCGTTGTTATTTTTGTTGTCGTGTATCGTAAATGAAAAATCTCTACTCTTGAAGGGGAGGAAAAAAAAAAAGAGAAAAAATAAAAAAGAAGGAAAGAAATAAGTAAAGCAGAGATACACGCACGTACGATACATACATAATTATATATACATATATAAATATATATATACGTACATAGGTAAATGAGGAGTTTTAAGATCGGTAGGCTAATTAAACGAACAATTACGGGTCTGTAATTAAAGCGTCAGGCATTGCTGCTTCTCTCTTTCTTTCTCCTTCTCTCTATCTATCTATCTATCTATCTCATTTTCTTATCGTATATGAGCTTGCACGTGCGCCCACGCGTGCCACGTGTATATATATATATATGTACATTCGAGGTGTTCCTTCGTTCCTTCATTCGTTGTTTGGCATCCGAGATGAGAAATAGAACATTGTACGCGAAGAGAGAACGAGAGAACCTCGAGGCTCCTTAATTTTGTCTCATTAACGTCTAGAACGTATCTCGTAGTATTTCTCTCTCTCTCTCTCTCTCTCTCTCTCTCTCTCTCTCTCTCTCTCTCTCTCTCTCTCTCTCTCTCTCTATCTTCATCTTCATCTTTGTCTTTGTCTCTATCTCTCCATATATATATATATATATATATATATCTTACTCTCACTCACTCATTCACTCACTCTTTCTCTATTTCTTTTTTCAATCTCTATCTCTATCTCACTCTACAAGAGTGATTCTCGACCCAATTGCATTCTATTCTAACACGACACAGACGAGTTTCTTATTTCTTACGAGTTTATTACCAAGTCGGCCAGTGGAAGAAGGAGGCTCCGGATTAAAAAAGAAAAATAAAAGTATAAAAAGAAGGTGGCAAGGAAAAGGAAGAAAATTTCATTCGTTAATTCGTCAATAATATCGTTTTAATTGATCGTTGAAAAACGAGGCAATAAATAGCGCGTATCGCTTCAACTCGTCGAATTAAATATATATCTCTATATTGCGAACAATAATTATCTCGCGGAGCGTGAACGTACGATTTGTTAGGTTCAGAACGATGATATAAATTGAAAATGATCGATCATTATACCGATACGTACGTAAGAGAGAGAGAGAGAGAGAGAGAGAGAGAGAAAGAGAGAAATATCATTTTTGAAATTATCAAAACCACGTGAGTTTAAATAAGAAAGAAAAAAAAAAGAAAAAAGAAAGAAAAAGCGAACAAACAAAGAAGAAAAAGGAACACACGTATCGAATAGCATTACCGTCAATTATCTATCAATACATTATCATTAATATATATTTCTTACTCAATTATTATCATTATCGTCCATTGAAATCATAACGCGGGGCCATTTTATTCTCACGAATTAGATTATTTCACGGGCGTATACACAACCATTTTATTGGCGGATTTCAATCGGATTTTCCACGCCTCCTTTCTATCATCGATATGAATAAACTCGTACGATAATTATCGAAATCGTTTGTAACTATCGAGGGGGACCAATCCTCCTCATCCTCATCCTCATTCTACTCATTGATCATCGAGATGCTAATCCACGATTAATTGGGTTCCTTTCGAGAGATAGGCCATTTCAAACGAACCGCTTTAATTTTAATTGGCCGCTTGTTGTGTTGTACCCGGTTGAATCATTATCGCTCAATGAACTCGAGGTCTAATATATTGTGTATGTACATACAGACGCACACATAAATACATAAATACATAAATACATAAATACATATATATAAATATACACACGTAAATTATAAGAGACTTTAACTTCGCTCAGACTTTCTCGACGATTTATTTTATTAATCCCGTTAATGAGTTTCTAACGCGCGAAACTTCGCGAGTCATTGG
This sequence comes from Dolichovespula media, assembly GCA_911387685.1. Taxonomy (NCBI): domain Eukaryota; kingdom Metazoa; phylum Arthropoda; class Insecta; order Hymenoptera; family Vespidae; genus Dolichovespula; species Dolichovespula media. The sequence continues at coordinate 1,322,789 of OU426873.1, forward strand.
GCTCTTCGAGATAAGAAGCGAAAATTTCGAATGGAAAGTCCCGAGGATATACTCGTGAACGTATTTCGTTCGACTTTACGTACGTGTGTATATATATTTCTTTTCTTTTTTTTTTTTTTTTTTTTTTTTTTTTATAATTTACAAATCTATTCGAAGCTCGTAACAGATTCTAGGGCGTCTCGGATTCGTAGATTGTATGAACGAGGATATGCAACGTTTTCGGATCAATATCGAATTATTTTTAAACGCTCGCGACCGAGATCGATCGGGGATTTTGAATAAATCATGAACTAACATTAGTACAATTTTTAGTATACTAAGAATAATAATAATAATAATAATAATAATAATAATAATAATAATAATAATAATAATTTTAAGATTGTCTGCGTTTAAATCGATTAAAATCCGACACACCCTATGTACGAGTACGCGAGTATAAAACGTAATATATATATGTATGTACGTATGTATGTATATATCTATGACCCTTAGAGAAAGGAAAATAACAAGGGGGAGGAGGGGTAGGGGAGGCCGAGTATCGACCTGTAAAATTTTTTCCTTTTCTGTTTGAGTTAAGCGACGTAGACATTGAAAAAGAAACGGCAATCTAATTATAATTTCTTCGTTGTCCACTCCTCTAGCGCTGAAGAGAAATAAAGAGAGAGAAAGAGAGATAGAGAGAAATGAAGACGAAGAAAACAAAAGAAAAAAAAAAGCGAAAAAGAAGAAGAAGAAGAAGAAAAAGAAAAAGAAAAAGAAAAAGAAAAAGAAAAA
>OU426873.1:1339065-1346565 GCA_911387685.1 Dolichovespula media
ACCGACCCCCACCCCCTCCCCAAGCCTCCTCCGACGCTGGTTTAACCCAATTCTATTGTTTTTCTTTTCTTTTCTTTTCTTTTCTTTTTTTTCACTTTTTTTTTTCTTTTTTTTTTCTTATTTTTTTATTTTTTCCTTGTCCTCTTGAAGGAAAAAAAAAAAAGAAAAAAGAAGAAAACAAATTACATGATATCATGACTACCAACAAGTCGTAAAGTAATATTCGTTTCGAACGTTAACCCCATTTTTATTATATTAAAAAATGTGTTATAATACGACGTGACATTTGTGATACGTATGTACACGTGTGTGCGTGCGTTTGTACGTATATATATGTACCTATAATATCGATGTTACTATCCCTTGGAATCCAATTGTTTTCTTGTTGTTTGTTTGTTCGTTTTTTTATTATTTTTCTTCCCTATCTTTAGAACATAGATGATATAACGTGAAAATTCGTATGGTACGCGTATAACCATGCCGTATATACTATCGTATCAATTTGTACGTTAATACTTCGTAACCTAATTGTCTTTCCTTTCTTTCTGTTTTTCTTTTCTTTCTTTTTTTTTTCTTTTTTCTTTTTTCTTTTCACTTCGAAAATAAATTTACATGAATAATAAAACTTTATCATGGTACACCATTAATATCGAATTCAACTTTAAACCCGTTCTTAATCCAATTTAAAATTAAATAACCTTTTGTGATAATATTAATCGCTCTTTTTTTTCTTTCTTTTTTTGTTTTTTACTCCTCAAAATATGAATCATATAACTTGAAACTCGTAATGTGTGTATAATTAATTAAACAAAATATAAAATGTGTGAGAATACGTGAATAATCAAAGTTACGAGGATTACTCAAAGAAAAAAAAAAATATATATATATATATATATATAAAATAATGATAAATTAATAGGATAAATGATTATTTATCGATTTAAAATTTTATACTTTCGAGACTATGAATCGTTCTTTCTCCTCTCATGAAATGACGATGTAGAAAGGTAGATAAGAAATAAGAGGAAGCCGTACATATGTACAACGTACCCCTGAGTCTCCAAGTGACGTGTGTTACATACTTACGACGGTCTCGAGTCATAACGTTTGTACATATATATATATATATATATATATATACATACATATATATATATATATATATATATATATATATATATATATATATATATATATATATATACATATATACACACATGCACATGGAGACACACAGAGAGAGTTTTGTGTTGTCTAACATAATCGTATTCGCGAAGTACATAAAATAAAACAGAATGATGTATGGACTATAATATAATACTATTATTCAAACGTATACCTCTGTCTATATATGTATATATAAGTACGTAGATATATATATATATATATATATATATATATATATGCGTGTGAATGTGTAAATATGTATATACATTAACCAATTGAATCAATATATATTTAACTACGATAAGATAATGTGTGTTACCGTTAGCGTTATTATCAAATCTTCGTGCAATTATTATATCCCTTTTACTTTTAACACGCTGGTTAACGTTTTTCTAATTATTTTTTCACTATCTTCCCCTTTTTCTTCACCCCCTCTTGCGATATATTTACCCTCCCCACCCCAACCCCGAACAAAAAAAAGAAAGAAAGAAGAGAAAATAAACTTGGAGAGAAACGTTAGAGGGAGGGATCGATTTTCGTCGACCCACCACCAAGTTCGTCCCGTTCTTTGCCAAGAGACTAAACAAATTTCAATCGATCGTTTACATTACTACTCGGCTACCGTATATTCGGTAACATAGAAATTAGAGACCGAGTAAAGCAAACAATCCGTTAAGTATATACGAAAACGTTTATGTATATAGATTAAATTGATTGGGCGAACTTTCGATATATACATATACATATATATATATATAACGTTTTTTCTTTTTTTGTCGTCGTAAGGAAGAAATAATAACGTCTTGATAATGAATTGAAATCGAACGTAATTAATTAAGTCGACGCGAATGTCGGCAGGTTGGTATATATATATATATATATATATATATATATCTTCTATGTTCGATGGACAACAAACTAAGAAATATTATATCGTTGGTATTGGAAATATCGTGGAAAATTAATGGACACGTTCTAACTAGGTGAAAATTACGTGGGCAAACAAGGCCAAGCGTTTATCGCAATATGCGCATCAGAAACGAACTGTGTATCGCCATTTATTTTTTTTTTTTCCCCTATTTAGGTACCTTCGATAAAGAACAGAGGCGTAATTACGGTGTGTAATAAATTGGTATATAAAAAAAAAAAAAAACAAACAGAAAAATAAATAAATAAAAAGGCGAACATTAACGATGTAAAAATTAAATCGCAATTATCGTACCGCAGCAGATTTGTACGCGATTGTACATATTTATATTTGTAAATGAAATTTGCAAAATGGAAGAATTAAAAAATGGAAACAAAGAAAAAATGGAAAGAGCGTCGTGCACACCTTGTCGAAATTAAATGTAATTAATTCGACCGGATATCAAGTCTCGTGGAAAAAAAAAGAAAAAAGAAAAATCATGGACGCATAAAAAAAAAAAAACATTTACATAAAAATAAAATAAAATGAAGAAAGAATTGAAAAAGAAAAAAATATATTTGTTGGCGGTATCGTTGCGTGAATTTTTTTTCTTTTTTCTTTTTTTGTTAAATCCTTTCGTAAAACGCGCAACACGGTTTAAAAGCTCGTCAAAAAAAAAAAAAAAAAATAAAAAAATAAAAGACAAAAGGCAGCGGTGACATCGCAGGAGTTGTCGACGATTTCAAAAGATGGACACCCTTATTTTTCCTTCATTCCTCTCTCTTTCTCTCTCGACGAAGTTTAGAAACCATCAGCATCGCAATAGCCACGAGATATCATATCTATAATGCACAACACGATTTTATTTAAAGCAACAACAACGTCACTGAGAAAAGATCACGATAGTTCGGATGTCTTTTATTTACATTTTCTATGCATGTCTCTCTCTCTCTCTCTCTCTCTCTCTCTCTCTCTCTCTCTCTCTCTCTTTCTGTTTCTCTTTCTCTTTCTTATCTAGCTCGTTAGAAAATGTCGAATCAAAAGTGCAAAAAATTACAAAACATAACCCGCGCGACCGACTCATGGAAAACAACAACCTGTCCCAACGAAACAAAAATAAAAATTAAAAAGAAGGGGGGCAAAAAAAATAACAAATTATGCATTCTCATTGAAACAACATCCTCTATAACGCATATTTATATGCGGATTTATGTAAATAAATGAAAAAAAAAAAAAAAGAAAAAGAAGGAAAAAAAAGATTGGCGCGTACGGAAAATTGTATTCTCATTTCTTCTTTTTCTTTTTATTTTTTATTTTTTTCGTTTTTATCTTTCTCTCTTTGTTTTTCCTTTTTGTATTTATTTAAAATCACACAACACGGAGATAGAAAATGATCGATCGATCGATTCGTCGTTCCCAAGTATTATCTTTTTTGCATAACTCAAATTACAAATTGAAATATTATCGAAGTTCGTTCGAACGGAGTTCGACAACTCTTTTATCAACAATCAATCGAATTTCAATAAATCTACGTTTCAACGACGAATCGTCGAATTTTTATTTGCCCCATTATCAAATCTACAACGTACGTACACTTACGTACACTTACGGGGACATTCACGTACAGTTAAAGTCTACGAAAATCGCACGTATTTACAACGCCATCGACATATCTACAAGTCTTTCGAGAAAATAATACGTGTATGCGTACAATAGATATGATATAGTTGTACGTCGGGAGATAGACAGAGATAGATAGGGATAGATAGATAGACAAAGGGAGAGGGTGTGGAGGGAGGGCGAGAACTACAGAGACAAAAATCGTTCGTAGTTGTTTCAAATCGAATTGTTCCCAGCGTCACATATGTCATAAATACATACACATTTCATCGTATATCGAATCAAAACGAATTGATTTTCAATATATATAATATATAAGTGTGTATATATATATATATATATATATATGTATGTACGTATACGATATCATCATATTGCAATATCAAAATGTTCAACCTCGAAAATATTGATTGCAACATGAGCGAATTAATAAATAATAATAATAACAATAATATATATGTATGTATGTATATATATATATATATAATAAATAATAATAATAAAAATATACAAGATGAAGATTAGACTCGGCAGAGATTAGAACGACTAATCCGGTCTAATACCCACGATAAATGGAGGAAAGAAAATGATAGTGATAAAACGATAAAAAAAAAGTATCTATTATGGATGCATACATACATAAATACATATATATATATATACATACATATATACATAGATGCATACATACATAAATACATAGATAGATACATACATATATACATAGATACATAGATACATACATACATACATACATACATACATACATACATCGCGAGTAATTTGAAATTCTATGATCTACGTTGAAATCGATCGGACAAGAAAAGAAATTTAATTTCATATGAATTGTTAAGAGAAAAATAAATAAATAAAAATAAATAACCTTGTCCTTAGGGTACTTAAGTAGGGTACTTATTCGTTAAATTTATGAAGAGAGAAAGAGAGAGAGAGAGAGAGAGAGAGAGAAAAGGAAAATTAATATAATAATATTCTTCTTCGATCGTTTAAAAAAAAAAAAAAATTATTACGTACTACATTTATAAGACGATAGAATTACGAAAAAAAAATGGAGGTTGGTTAATCGTTTGCTTTAGCAACAACGAAACGGTTCGATGATAATTTTGCTTGCTTGCTTGCTTGCTTGCTTGCTTGCTTTCTATTTTTTTTCTTTCTTCTTCTTCTTCTCGTCCTTCTCCTCTCTTCTCTATTATTTCGCAATTTTTTTCGCTTTCGTTTACGAAAACAATATCTATGGGATTCGTGCGATAGATCGTAGCTCACATTGATCGTACGAAATGATCAATTATTTAACGATCCTTCTTAAGGTTATATTTTTACGTATTATTCTAATCGAAAGAAGAAAAACAAGATTTCAAAACGTTTCAGCGTATTTATTCGTTGGTTTGTTTATATGCTTGTTTGTACGTTTCTTTGTTCGTTTATATGTTCGTCAAGTCAATACAAGAACCCTACGCTAGTTTTATGCAATTCTTGTTCCTAACTTGTCATTAAAAAAAAAGAAAAAAAAAAGTGAAACGAAAGAAGACAGACAGAAAGGTAAAAAAAAAAAAGAAAAGAAGAAGAAGAAAAAAATGCATTTATCTCTCGTCGTCACGGTCTGATAACGTAGAGATAAGAGATAGATTGGAAACGAGTGTAGAACAAACAAATAATACATAGATTTTGTGTCGTCAAAAAATTAAAAAAAAAAAAAAAAAAAAAAAAAGTAACAAAATAAAGTAAAAGGAACAAAAAAGAAAGAAGAAAAATCTTAGAAATTCCAAAGCGTTTCGAGTTACAAACAAAAATTTTCGACGAATTTTTGTTCGTTCGTTTATTCGTTTGTTTGTACCATCGCATTGGATATATTAATCCGATATATATCCAATTCGAGGAATATCTAGATCTATATGCATATATGGATCCCTTTGAATGATCTATGGATCCGCGTTGGTTCTATCATTTGATCGAACTATCATAGTTCCTAACGCTTTTTTTTTCTTCTTTTATCTTTTTTCCTATTTTTTTTTTTTTTTTTTTGTTATCTTACGGTGAAGCAATACGGATATATCGATGAAATCGACGAGATCGTTTTTCGAATCTTTTCGAATTACCAAAAAACGTTTTCAAAACGTTCGAACGATTTTAAAGAAGGATCAGTACACACCTATCCTCGGGGGATATCCGTTCTCTCTCTCTCTCTCTCTCTTTTTTCTTCTTTCTCTTTTTTATTTTTTCTTTTTTTTTTTTCTTTTTTTATTTCTTTAAGGATAGACGGTATTCCCCAAGAGGAATTATCCTAAGACGAACAAACAAACAAAAACGAACAAAACCTCCCAAACGTAACTCTCTCTCTCTCTCTCTCTCTCTCTCTCTCTCTCTCTCTCTCTCTCTCTCTCTCTCTCTCTCTCTCTCTCTCTCTCTCTCTCGGTTTTAATTTCTTAACACTCGTGTAAATGTCTTTTCGACCGGAATAATTTGAGAGTCGAAAATAAAATAAAATAAAAAATAAAAGGAAAAAACAAAAAAAAAAACAAAAAGAAAAGAAAAGAAAAGTGAACGAAGGAAGGGAACGGACAGCGTGCGATAAAAGTAGTATGAAATGAAATTGGGGATGAGATGGGTGGGAGGGATGGAGAGAGGGAGAGGGGAAAGAGTTAAGAAAGAGAAAGAGAAAGAGAGAAAGAGAGAGAGAGAGAGAGAGAGAGAGAAGCGAAAGAAGACTTGCAGGAAGAATCGATACGAAGCTCCTATAAGGACTCTAAAGAGTCTTATCGTATCTCTCATTCGATTTATTTTTTTTCTCTCTTTTTTTTTTTTTATCTCTTGCCACAGATAAAAGCACGATAAGGAAGTAGCTCGTTGAAAGTATATAATATTTTTAAGTGTACGCGTACGCATATATATATATATATATATATATATATATATATATATATATATTAGCATGAACGATATAAAATTTCATTAGTATGCGCATACACGTTTTATCCTCATATCATTTTTATCAACGTTATTATTAATATTATTATTATTATTATTATTATTATTACTATTATTATTATTACTATTATTATTATCATATATGCATATAAAATTTCATTCATATATACCACCTTTCACTCTTTCTCTCTTATCACTTGTATTACTATTTACATAAATATAAATATAAATATATATATATATATATATATATATATATAAAGTTTCGTTCGAATGTGTTAGATATGTGTACGAAAGATTCATACGTACGTATATGTAAATTTCATTTACGATCTCGCACGATAAATCCCATGTAAATGTTCGACCGTTCCTTTCTTTCTTTCTTTCTTTCTTTGTTTCTCTATCTGTCAGTTTGTTTGTTTGTTTGTTTGTTTGTTTGTTTGTTTGCTTGCTTGTTTGTTCGTTCGCTCGCTCGTTTCCTTGAAAATTTCGTATAATTCCAAACGCGAAGGTACTGTCATTCGTTTGATCAAAAAACTTAATAAATAAATAAATAAAAAAAAAAAAAAGAAGAAGTTAAAGGTAGAACCAAAAAAAAAAAAAGAACAAAAAAGAAAATCTACCACCCATGATTTGACCCGTTCGAGTAAAAACTTTTCAAGCTGCCCTTTTTGTCGCCCCATTGTTTCTCTCACCCAACAAAATTCGTCCTCTAATCCTTCTCAGCAAGCACGAGAAACTTGCTTTTTAAGAGTTAAGTCGCTCCACATAGTAAAAAAAAAAAAAAGAAAAAAACCCTTCTCCTCTACAACCCTTCCACTCACTCCCCTTCCCCATCACCCCCCTACATCCCCATCCCCAAT
>OU426873.1:1349065-1351565 GCA_911387685.1 Dolichovespula media
TAATAACAATTTTTACGTCGAAATACCTCTACGACCAAATTATTACGACTATTTTAATAATGATAATAATAAAAAAAAAAAAAAAGATTATTAATTTTGAAAAATCTCACACACGAATTATATTTCCTTTATATCGTACGATAAACAAATATTTCTTTCAATTGATTAATATCCGAAAACATTATACACTTGATCCGTATAATTTTATATATGACGATAATGAACTATAATAAAATAAAATATATAATAATAATAATTATAATAATAATGATGATGATGATGATGATGATGATGATGATGATAAAAGTTCGTGAATGAATTTTTCTTTCGTAACTAAGCAAAAAAATTTAAGTACGACTAGCCTTGATATCTCTCTCTCTCTCTCTCTCTCTCTCTATCTCTCTCTTTCACTCTCTGTCTTATTAAAAAAAGTTTTATTAACCTTTTCAATCCAGTATATAAAATTCAACGAGTTCGTTCTTACGTTATGTCGAATCTACGATCTATCGATCTATCGAACGATCTATCGATATATCGATCCACGTAACTTATTAATTGCGACATCATAAGAGCCATTCAAAAGGGTACTCAAAAGTATATATACGCTGAAGCAAGTAAGTGTCGATATTTTCGATCCACGCGCTCGGAAAAGAAGTACTTATGTCGATTCGTAAAATCCGATATCTCTCTCTCTCTCTCTCTCTCTCTCTCTCGTAAAAGTAATCGTTCGTGCGCAAAGAGATATAACGCGACTGGCAAAGAAGGGATAAAAAATAAAAACAAAAATATGGGGGGAAACAATTATCAACGAACGTTTTTCCCCGATCAAACTCGAATGGCGCTAATTACAAGCGAGGAACTTTTCTCGCTTGACGATCGAAACGAAAAAAAAAAAAAAAAAAAATTAAAGAAGGAAACAAAATAAAACACTTAAAAAAAAAAAGAAAAGAAATGGAAACAAAGAAATGATAATAGAATAAGTTTTCATTGATGCTACGTGAGGTATTAATCGCAAAAATCGACGGATAGAAAATTGTATGAAAAAAAAAAAAAAAAAAAGAAATGGAATAAAATAAAAAATAATAGGATCTCGCGTCGTAGCCTTTTGAGTGAAAACGTAGGAGAGAAGAATTTTTAACAAATAAAAAAATAAAAAAAAGGGAAGAAAGAAAAAATCGTGTGTGACGAGATAGATAGAGAGAGAGAGAGAGAGAGAGATTGTTCGAGTCTTGAACGAAAAATTTGTCTTCGGAGGGCTGGGAAGGGGCGGAGAAAAACCTTTTTACATTTCATATTTATTCTAAGGGCGAACGAGGAAGAGGTAAGAGAAAAATTTTCCGAGATTTTCTTCGGGTAAGAAAAAAGTTGACCTCCGATATAAAAGAAAGTGTGTGACACCTTTTTACAAATTCCACGCTCGTATTCTGAAAATGTAGATAAGAAAGAGATACTCGATGGAATTTTATTATTAAAAAAAAAAAAAAAAAAAGAAAAGAAAAGAAAAGAAAAGAGAAAGAGGAAAAAAAATCAAGAAATATGCGTGCGCGAGTAAAAATCAAAAATAGACAATAAAAAAACGTTGGGCCTCGAATAGATGACATTCGAAACAAAACAAAAAAGAGAGAGAAGAAAGAGGAAGGAAGAACGTATTGTTTATAAAAAAAGAGGGGGGGGGGAAATAAAAATAAAAGAGATTTTCGTGTGATCAAAAATCCGATGAATCATCCCGATCAACGGAATGGCCTTATACCTCCCCACGTCATCGTTTTAAAGGAATATTTCATTAAATAACTAACACCGTGATAATAACGTTGACATCTATGATGTCATAAAATTTATCGCGAACAAATCTGACTCACGGAATGATGATTCTATAAGCTAAATGTGTGTGTGTATATATATATATATATATATATATATATATATATATATATATATATATATATATATGGATAAACCGTATAGATGCACATAAACGTACACACCTGACGAACAAAAATCGTACACGCTTTGTATATTATTTAACATATTGATGTGTTATTCGAAAAAATTTTTTTAATTCCTCGATAGAGACAATTAAAAAAAAAAAAAAAAAAAAAAGTAATGAATATTCATGAAAATCGATAATCTTTATAGTTTATGAGAAAAATTTAATTGATCTTCTCGATTTTATTACACCGATTTTGTGGCGGATATAGATGGACGCATTGAATCGTTAATTAATTTTACTAAATCGATGATTAATATTGAAATTTTTGAAATAGAACGAAACGAAATAATATGATATAAAAAAAAAGAAAACAACCATAACGATCGAGATGCGATAAAAGGTAAATTAAAGATAAAAGATTGAATAAATGAATGAACGAATGAACGAATGAATGAACGAACGAATGAATGAATGAATGAATGAATGAATGAATGAATAAGTGAACGAACGAACGAACGTATAAATAAAGTAAAAGCACGAGAAGGAAGAAGGAATAATGAAGAACGTTTA
>OU426873.1:1356565-1364065 GCA_911387685.1 Dolichovespula media
CTCTCTCTCTATCATTTTCTTCTCTCTTTCCACACGTTCGAATCTATTTTTCGAACAAAGAAGAACCGGCAGGCTATGGGATTCACCCGTGTAAACACGGCGGAATCCTTTATTCGTAGTTTCATCGTACACACAACACACCGACGTTCCGATCCGAATCTATTTCCTTCGACATACATACATACATTCATACATACATATATATAATATATATATATATATACATACGATAACGTGATAACGAGTATGAGATTTAACAAGGAAGAGAGAAAAAGATAGATAGATTCGATAGGAAGATAGGAGAAAAGGAGAAAGTGAGATTTTTTAGGTTAAATGTCGAATATATATAAACATATATAAAAAGAAAGAAAGGAGAAGAGAGAAAGAAGAAAAAGAAAGTTAAAAAAGAAGAAGGGAAAGAAAACGGAGAGACACACAACGCGTAGTTTTCGCGTTACGGGGAGAGGAGTAGAAAAACACTTTTCTTTTTTCTTTCTTCGTGTCATTTCAATGTACACACATGCGTTTGAAGTTCGCGTTGTTCCGTTCTTTGATACTTCGGAACGATCGAATAGGGAAAATGGAGAGTAAGAGAAATGGAGAGAGAGAGAGAGAAAAAAAGAGAGAAAAAGAGCATTCGAAAAGAGACGTCGACGTGGATCAGGTGAGATAACGCGTTCGACGATTAAAGTGTCACTCTCATCGTAACGTTAACGTCGATCGTCGTAATACGAAAGAAATCGAAGGTCGATCGTTCCGAGACTGGTCTACGATCTTGCAAAAAGAAGAAGAAAAGAAAGAATGAAATAAAGAAAGAAAGAAAGGAAGGAAGGAAGGAAGGAAGGAAGGAGACGCATCGTCATACATACATATAGCCGTCGTCTGGATTTGTCTCGTCATCTCCCGACTTCTCTCTCTCTTTCGAATCTCCGAGCTATTCCAAATGCCGTTCGTCTCGAACGTTTTCCCAATGAATAATTGTCATAAGGAAAATACATAATTACATACTTATAATATCTATAATGTGTGTGTATATATATATATATATATATATATATATATATGTGTGTGTGTATATATACATGATAGTTCCTTTGTGATACGTACCTCTTCGATTAAACGGCCGGACCCGAACGGCGACCTTTATCTTATCCGTGGCCATTTCGTGTATATGTATATATGTATATATATATAATATATATATATATGTACGTACGTATGTATATATGTATGTGTATGTGTGTGTGTTGCGTGCAGTGTCGCGCGCTGTCTGCTACTGATTATGTGTATGTATGTGTACGTGCCTTCTGTATAATGTGTGTGTGTATCTGTACGTGATGTGTAGTGTGTGTGTGGTGTGTGTGTGTATGTGTAGTAGTGTTTTCACACCGGTAACAACGCGCACACCGTGTACAAACTGATCACGAGGAACGGCTCGTTTCAGCTAACCCGCGCACAATTCAGAATTATTTCACAGGAACCTCATAACGCTAGATTATCTTCAACCCATACCGCGAACCTTTCATCTTTCAAACGGCACTACGTCTCACCGAGCCCATGACACACTTCGCCATATTGCTATCGTAGCTCTCGTCCGTGCACCGTCGGACGACCGATGATCGTCCTCCTCCTATCGAGTGAACGTATTTCCGAGGACTGCCGCTAGGAACGCTCACGACGCTTCGACGCGGCCTTCGTCGTTTACCTTCGTCCCCCCACGGCTCGACTCGATTCCGCTCGGCTTCGCTCGTATCCGTTCGGCTTCGACTTCGACTTCCACTGCTCTGACGTCACGCGTCGTCGAGCTACGTGCGCGCCATCTCTAACGCAAGACGCAATTAACCATCGTATACCGACCGCGTTAACCTCTTAACCGATCGATACTAAAATACAACGACTAATATATATACCGCGGAAATTTCGAACGCTCTCTTAACCTTTATCTTATCTGTACCTTGCCCTTTCTCCATTTGCCTTTATATAAATTTCTTCAAAAATTCATAGACCACACGCACGGAATAAAATCCTCTTCTTTTTCTTCGTCGTCGAATGTTTTCCATGAATTCGTAAGGAATTGATTCGATATGTGGTTGAAATACAAAATCGATGTAATTTATTATTCGATCGTTAAAAAATATAACTTATTGATGCAATATTAATAATTACGTCCAATATATATATATATATATATATATATATATATATATATAAGTATTGTCCATTAATCCTTTCGGCACAGAGGAGTTCATCGCGGTAATAATGCACATTTGTGGTACAAGGAAATCTTCCGCGAGTGTGGTTGCACCGTACGGCAGCTTAAATAGCGAAAACGTGTTTTTCGATATTCCATAGCGTGTCTCAATTATATATATATATATGTTCTATAATATATAGATAAACTACGGAAAACAAATTGGCATGTCTGCTAATATCGTATATTTTGTTGAATATTTTTTTATTTACAATTTGATATTAGTATCCTCCTTCGGGATGAGTGCGAAACGTTTGAGAGGAGAACAATGGATAAAAGAAATAATTGATCCGGGAAACTGACACCGATGAAGAAAATGAGTATAATAATCTATCACCAGTATAATACTATCGCACCAAGTTACACTATGAGTTTTGTCATTTATTATATTACACTTATTAGTTTTGTCATTTATTATATTACACTTATTAGTTTTGTTATTTATTATTATGTTACACACTGTTAAAAATATTAGAGAAATTCTTTCTATTTCCGCGTTTAAAATGCAACGACGCACGCGTATTGAAAAGAAAAAAAAAATGGCGATTCGCCGCATTGTTACCACTATCGTAATAATTACGAAATATAGAATCGAGCATGTACTACGCGTTATAGACTTCGTGCATATATTTGAATCAGATTCGTCGATATTTTTTTGTTGTGATAATGATGCGTCAACGATAAATGATATTTACGTTTGATCTTTCCGAATGCATACCAACGAGTTAATATTTACGAATAAAAGATAAATAATTTATTTTGGCGCTCGACTTTAAAAATATTTCGCGGGAAATGTGAACGATTGCCGATAACTTATCGTTAATAATTTCTGTGATTTTGAATTAATACAATTTTATTACTTCGCTTCGAGAAATAAGTTCCTTTATTTTTTTTTTCTTTTCGTTCATTTTTATTTGTCGTCGTTTGTTGTTCGTCGCGTTTCTTGAATTCACGCGATAGAAGAAATAAAGTGAGTGCAAGATAAGGTTACCTCAGTTTCACGTTTGGCGGTATATCGAACTAATTAAATTTCTCCATAAGTCGGTATTATCGTTTTTATATCGTTTTATCTTTTTACGACAGATATTGAGTAAACAAAAAGATAATACTTGTCTGAAAATATATCTTATACGATATAATAATAACAGTGATGAGTGATACACGAAAAAAATACAATAAGGAAAATAGTAAACGTGACATTTGACGTTGTTGAAGATAAAATTTCCAATATGATTATTAAATTCAAACATATTATAGACTGTTCCTCGGAACATCCTTCATATCCTGCCACTAATTTGTTGAGTCATTGCAATAACACATCATGGAGATGCGCTAAGCCTGGAGAAATGTTAGCAAGTGTTACCTTTCAATTTGCCGAACCTTCTATAATAACAGGTCTTGATATCGCTAATTATCGTTCTTGCGTTGTTATTGTCACTGCATCGACGTCTGCAAAGCCTGATTCCTGGATAAACGTCGCTCAACATCAGTTTATGACAAATGACGAAGCCTTTAATTGTAAATTCAGGGATCAAGTCCAGTTATTTACAAAAAGAGAATTAAATTCTGAAATATCGAATATAAAATTTGATCGGATTAAAGTTACCTGTATGCAGTCTGGTAACTTAAGGGAATTGTTCGGTCTAAAGTTTTTCATAGCAAGGACTGAAGTTGTTATCGATTTAGGGATTGACATTTTAGGACGTTTTAAATTAAAACAAAAGGATGAAGATACCAAGAAGTCAAAGTTGGACTCATTTAAAGAGAGATGTCTCAATATGATAAGTAATAGGAAAACAAAACCAGATCCCAAAAGTGAGTTGCTTAAGAAGATTAAAGAGAACAGTATGTTAGCTGATTATAAACGCCAAGAAAATGAGAGGCTGAAGAAAAAGGCCTGCTTAGAAACACTTGAAACCACAGAAGCTGACAAGGTATTTGTAAAGCAGAACGATGTTCCTAATATATTAAATAAAAATGTATTGACCACGGATGTAGCAATAGCCAATGATACAAAACTAAAAAAG
The DNA here is from genome assembly GCA_911387685.1 of Dolichovespula media. NCBI lineage: Eukaryota > Metazoa > Arthropoda > Insecta > Hymenoptera > Vespidae > Dolichovespula > Dolichovespula media. Next base: position 1,360,844 of record OU426873.1, read on the forward strand.
AAACAAAATGAAAATGTTAAGTATACTCCATTTGGAGACGTTGTGCCATCTTCGACTCAAAAAAAAGATAAAAACCATTATAAAAATGATAATAATGCGGTTGAGTCAAGAAAACGTTCTTTGACTTCTGAGGGAAAAAATGAAAATAAAAAAGTCAAAAAAGAATGTCCAGAGTATTGTGAAAAATCTGAGGACAAGCCGTGTTTTACCTGTGGACGTTTGCCTCGGCCTACACAGGATGTTTCTATCACTATAATTAAAAAAGTCAAACCAAAAAAGTTTTCACAACTCTTTCAAGATATCAGTTTTTCTCTTAGCGGTTTTATTAATCCACAAAGAGATGAAATTAGAAGGAAAGCACTTAAAATGGGTGCCAAATATATTGCTACTCCAAATACTTCTAATAACCTATGTACTCATTTGATTTGTGCCTTCAAGAATACACCAAAGTATGAACAACTAAAACATCACTCTAAAATTGTATCGCACGCATTCATTGAAGATTGCTATAATAAGAGAAAAAGGTACCTACAAAAACATATATTATATATATATATATATATATATATATATATATATATATATATATATATATTATTTATCTGTCTTCTTAATAAACATTGTTGATTATAGATTGCCTTGGAGAAGATATGCCATGGATAACAAAGAAAAAACAAAACCAGAAAGCGAAGATGAAATTGAGGCTGATCCATCTCTAGACGGAACATCTGAAGTGTTCGATGTAGATACAGATTCTGACCACTATTATTAATTCTTTAACAAGATAAATAATCCTTTTTGATAAAAAGATATTGCAAGGAAAAACGCATCATGGTTTATTTTATCACATTGTTAATATGCATGGAAAATTTGGTCTTTTTTCCTTTTCCCTTCTATTATTTTTTTTTTTACAAAGATAATATCGGTACATACATATTTTATTTACAAAGTCATTTTGTCGTCAGCTTATTGAAATAATAAAAGTTCTTATCCCATACAACCGTATAATTAAACTATTGTCGATTATGCTATGCATTTTTATGTATAGAGTAATTAAAAAATATATATATACATTTTTATATAATAGATCCAATGCTCGATGTTTTCGATCGATAACATGAAGACGTCAGCACCATCTAACGATCAAACGTCCAAATTAATAACACTTTACCGAGCTTATTATACGTATATATACGCGTGAACGAGTTAATAATTTTATACAATCTAAAATATATTAAACGAATTAAATAATCATCGAAGAGAATCACGACGTTAATGCGTTAAAGTTCCGTGTTAGACTAACTTGTTATTCGTCGCAATAGGTTTCGTCATTGACCTTTAACCATTTGTTATTGTTTATAATACGTCGTCGACTGTGTCTATTGTGTTTGAAGTACCCATTTTTTTTTGCTAGGCATATATAACTTCACGTGTTAAAATTGTCCAAATATATATATATATATATATATTTTTTTTTTTTTATCATCATTTTTCTATCAAGATTATCCGTACGAATTAATTGACGATAAATGATGATAATTAAAGGAATAATGATAAAATTGACAAGAGAGGTATGATTATTATTTTTGGACAAAGAAAATAAAGAAAACATTGGTCACGTTTGATTGTTAGGGAACTTTTTTGTTTCGAAATTGGTAACGCTCGCGGTGAAAGTTCAACCGTTTACCTACTCGTAAGCTTAGATATTTGTTTCATAATTTTACGAATTGCAGTAACCAGTTTGGTGTATCATGAGCTATGGTGGGGTGTTTCATAACCTTGTCTACGTACTCGTTATACCTTTAATAGACAGTATGACTGAAATTATCTATAGTTGCAAGTCGGGGACGTTATAACGAATATAAAAATAATTTTAGTTCCAATTGTGAAATTTATATAAAAGAATAAAAAAAAATATATATATATATATATATATTGTTAACGTTTTACAAGTAATCCAAGGAATGGCGTTAGCACGTAAATTTCATCAATTGTCAAAGTCAATATTAATTTTAAATTCAGGAACGTCCGTAAAGTCTGCAAAAAATATTCCAGTGTCCTCGTTCGTGCGTACATCGTCAACGTCTCAACCGCTTTCAGAGAAACAAGAGTGAGTTGATGAACGTTGCTTGCGTTCGTGTAAACAAAAAAAGAAAAAAAACTTATTTTCGCTCGATAAAACATTCGTATTAATTTGTTTTGTTTTTTTTTGTATTTTTACGTATTTTAGAGTAAGCATAACATTCGTCAGGGCCAGCGGTGAAAGGATAAAAGCTAAAGGCAAGGTAGGAGATACGATTTTGGATATAGTCGTAAATAACGAAGTCGACTTGGATGGTTATGGTAGGTAATATTTAATAAATTATTTTAATTTATTACTTTTGTTTTTTCCACAGCGTTATCGAAAATATTATATTAATTAAAAAGTTTTCTTTTACGTAGGTGCTTGCGAAGGAACACTGACCTGTAGTACCTGTCACTTAATTTTTCCAAAGGAAGTGTACGACAGTCTGCCCGATAAACCTACAGACGAAGAATTAGATATGCTTGATCTGGCATATGACTTAACTGATACGTACGTTATCCATATTTTTTTAATTATGAAAAAAAATAATTGATTATTATTTACAATGTGTGTATATATATATATATAAATCTAAAAAAAAAAAAAACAGATGTATATCTATTCTCGAAACTCAGATCTCTACTATTTCCATATGTTACATATATTCATGACTTCTTCGAAGTTATTTTCTATGCGTCGCTCGTGAATTTAATTCGGCGACCGATAGTATTTCATATTTGAAATTTAAAATAACATAATCTAGGATATCTCTCAGACAAACAAATTTTACAGTCAATTTTGTGGTTATTTGAATGAAACACATGTATCAATTTTATTTGCCGCCTATGTTAAATACATTATTTCTTTATAGTTCCAGATTAGGGTGTCAGATAGTCATGACAAAGGAATTAGATGGCATTGAAGTGAAGGTTCCAGCCACGATCAATGACGCACGTGCCTGATGTAGTTGACTCGTAGTTCCATTGTGTCCATATGAAGTAAACCAATGCATATGTCAATAATACCAAATGTGGATGCTCTTTATAGATAGTAAAACTATATATCCTTTATGCCACGTTAAATACAAATTAATTCGAGCACAAATGTAATATTATGTATATATATACTGGCAAATGAGGATTTATACAATTTTTCAT
>OU426873.1:1366565-1496565 GCA_911387685.1 Dolichovespula media
AATGAACATGGCAAGATGTAAATACCTAAATTTACACTCTCGTATTTTCGATATACAAACAACAACCCCCTCCCGCTCCCCATTACAATTAATCCCATATATATTCTTCTTTCATTCACTTCGAACGAAACGAATTAATGAATTTGTCGAAACAAGAGAACGAGAACTTCTTTCTCTTCTTCTTTTTCTCTTTCTTTCATTCTTTCTGTTTTTTTTTTTCTTCTTTTTTTTTTCTCCTTCAATCGAATCGACAGTTCGACAGGTCGCAACGACATTTCTTCTTCGTCTTCTTCTTCTTCTTTTTCTTCTCTTTTTTTTTTCTTCCTTTCTTTCTTTTTTTTCTCTTCCCCGATTCTCTTTTATGTAAGTGAATATATAGATAGATACATGCATACATACATAGATACATACATACATACTTACATACATACATGTATACATACACATATATATATATATATATATATATATATATACGTTGTCTTTTACGATGGGAAAGAGAAATTCACGTAGGTCGACAGTTTTATAGAAGCTTAACAAACAAAAAGAAAAAAAAAAAAACAGAGAGAGAGAAGATGAAAAAAATCGAGGATACACGATATCGGTCAGATATAGTTCTATGGTGTTTTCCATAATCGACAAGAAGACTCCATTCAAACACCTGCATATATCCGAAGATGTTACTTTTCAAACAAACGGACAATCCAAAGAAGAAGAAAAGGAAGAAGAAAAAGTGAAAGATTTGAAAAAGTCGTTTCGAACGTAAGGAGTAGGTAGATTATCGAATTCAGCCAGTTTCTCGAAGAAGTCTCGATCGTATTAAACGAGGGTAGACAGTTCGTGAGGGCTGTTGGTGTTGGCAGCACTGCTAAGATCTAAGGTAGCTGCCGGTAAGCCAGGACTTACGCTACCGCTGGTCTCCCTCGTTAAATGTGACCTATTGAATTTATTGCTTGGACTCGGTGGTGACCTGTCGCCTGGGGTCGTAGGTGGTGTAACTATGTTACGATTAGTACCGGTTACGTTTAATAGGCTGTGCGTGGATGCAAGCGGAGCGTTAGTCGACGACAACAACAAAGGGGGTGACATAGGCGACGACATGTGTCGATGATGATGTTGCTGTTGTTGCAACTGTTGTTGTTGATACTGCGAGCCACGATTATTACCAGCATTGTTATGGGCCAACGTTGTATTGGAATTCGTTACGGACAGAGAACCGATTTTTCCTTGGCAACCTCCTCCGCCGTGATAAATACCAGCCCGTAACTGATGTTGTTGTTGTTGTTGTTGCTGTTGTTGTTGTTGTTGTTGTTGTTGCTGATGTTGATGATGGTGGTGGTGATGGTGGTGGTGTTGTTGTTGCTGTTGCTGCTGTTGTTGTTGCTGCTGCTGATGCTGCAGCTGGTATTGCTGTTGTTGCAGATGCGATTGATGATGATGATGATGATGATGATTGTGATGATTGTGATGATTGTGATTATTATTATTATTATTATTATTATTATTATTATTATTTTGTTGCAATTGTTGTAGTTGCTGACGTTGCAGTTGAGCCGCCGCTTCGCACTGTTCGCGAGCTAACGCCTTCACCGCGTTCGTCTTCTCCTGAAATAATTATAACGAACGTTTATTAATAATATATATATGTACGTATATATATATATATGTACGTATGCGTATTTATTTGGGGTGGGTGGGTGGGGATGACACATGGATTACGTATCAACGTGACACGAAGTAGGACGATATAATGGATTCCCACGGATGTATCGGTGGGAAACTTTTAAGAATGCGACACGTCAAAGACAACATTAAATTTAATTACGCGATATCCCCGTTCCAACCTCCTCCACCTCCTCCACCTCCTCCTTAAACCACCCAATCCCTTTCCCTCTCGAACTCCCCTTTTCATACCTAAGTCGGTACGTAACCGAAAGCTGTGGTGACGTAGATTGTAAAAAAGAAAAAAGAAAAAAAGGAAAAAGGAAAAAGAAAGAAAGAAATTATTATGAAAAGAAACCACCTCCCGGCTGTGTTTAATGGTACGGCATTAAGTGATACGAATTTACGAGCGAATTAATCGCCATAATGGACCGTAAACGGGAATGTATTGAAACGTTAAATTATCAACATAAATTTCGAGATACTCTTTTGGTGGCTTACTTTACCGTACATACGTAATGTGCACGTACATACACACACACACACCCGCATATACATGTATATATATATATATATATATATATATAAATATAGATTATACGTACATGGGTGTATTGTAAGTGCGTTTTTATACGATCGAACGTTTTCTTTTGTGCTCTTTCTCTCTCTCTCTCTCTCTCTCTCTCTCTCTCTCTCTTTACGATGTTCGAAAAGAAAGAAAGAAAGAAAGAAAAAAAAAAAAGAAAAAAAAACAAAATTTCACGAGAAGAACCGCGACTTCTTTTTCGTTCCTTTTTTTCTTTTCCTTTCCTCTTCCCCTCTCCCCACCCCTCACCACAACCCCTCTTTCTTTCTTTTTTTTTTTTTTTTACGTAACTCCGATCTCAACGACGAAAGAGAAAAAAATCGTGCGTTTATCGTCTTATCACTTAAATATTCGAGTTCAACGTAAGGCGGGTATTGATGTAAAGTCAATGGGGAATATAATATTCGATTTCGATACCCTGTTGTATACCTGCGTCCAACGATAGTTGGGGTGGGATTGGGTGGGATGGGGTGGGTTAGGGTGGGGTGGGATTCGAGGGACGACAATCCGCGAACAGTTTTACAATAACATTTCGATTGCGTCGATGCTGGTTATGCTAATGAGCTTGCGTAGGATAGAAATCGGTATTTTTACGTGTCGTACCCGTTACATACATATACATATATATATATATAAATATAAATACGACGGTGTGCATATATATATATATATATATATATATAAAAGAGAAAAGAAGCGCACATAATGATAATCGTTACATACTCTTAAAAACCCTTTCTATCATAAAATCATCTGCGGATCGCTCGTTCATTCTCAAAATATACGATAACCATGAAATATACGTATGAAAAATATATACGAATGAAATTTGTCGACAATATATCGTTTGAAAAACACCGTTGAATATAAAAAAAAACCATAAGAGGAATACTGAGATGCTACATATATGTATGTATGTATGTATGTATGTATGTGTGTGGACTAAAGAAAATAAAAACAATATGTCTCTAAATGGTAAAATCGTATAAAATATATATATATATATATATATATATATACATATAAAGAGAGAGAAAGATGGAGAGAGAATAAAGAATATACATTATAAAGGATATAAAAAAAGGGGGATGAACAAACGAATAAGCGGATAAACGAATAAACACAAATAAACTATGCTTACCCTCTGCCATACGAAGACGTTATGGACCATGGCGCATCCGCAGAATACAATGCCGAGGCCGATAAAGACAGACGTTACTATAGCCGGCGTCGAGTGAAACTGTATAAACGTATACAGGATCATGCCTGTAAACGGGGGAAATAAAGGACGAGTATATCAGAGATTAAAGCCCTTTACCCTTTCCCTTCTCCCCTACCCCTCATTCCTTTTCTATCGTTTCTACGTCAGCGTGCCAATTAATGTGTGATATAATAATGCACGGATGCAGGAATGCTCGTATTAAAGATAACGATAGGAAATATTCGCAAGAGTGTTTACGTGTGTATGTGCATGTGTCTGAATGCGTGTGTGTGTGTATCTGTTTGAGAGAGAGAGAGAGAGAGAGAGAGAAAAGAAGAGAAAAAAGATGTTCTCACCGGTTAAGAAGACTGGAATGCTAATGAAAAAGCCTCCGACCGCGCAGACACGGCTGATAGACGACTTTTGCAGGTACTTGTTGCTCCTGTAAAAAGAACAAAAAAAGGAAAGGAGGATGAAAATGAAAATGAGAATGAAAATGAGAATGAAAATGAAAATGAAAATGATAGAAAGGAAAAAAGAAAAAAAAAGAAAAGAAAAGGAAAGAGAATCAAATAAGGTAATACAAAACAGTACAAAGTCCTTTCCCTTTTCTACGTTCAAACGAAAATGTAAAGGAAATCTTTTCCCTCCTTTTCTTCTTTCCTTCTTTCCTTTTTCCTTTCTATGCTTCTTTTTTGTATAATCGTCGACACGTAGTCGAACGATAAACACGTATGTATTTCTCGACGCACGGTATATATTCCTTTCGAATATCTATGAGTGTATTCCAGTTGAAGAGATGTAATGTGATTAGATGTATATATCTTCCTTCCCCCCTCCACCCCCCCTCTCTCTCTTTCTTTCTTTCTAGTGTAAGAAACCAAATCTCGAAAGTGGCTTTTAACTATCGAAGGAACGTCTTTTCTCGAACTTTCTCGTAGTATCGTGTATCCGTCCAAACGTCACGTAACACGAATTATTACATCGTTACGGTTTTATTACATACATGTATCTAATATTGATCCTACATCAACGATTACGATGTATTAATTACGATCTTAACTTCTATTATTATTATTATTATTAATAATAATCTTATCGTACAAATAATTCATACACATAAATTTATCCGAAGAATGAAATCGTTTGGAATTCGATAAATTCGATTTCCTTTTCGCACAATTCGATCGAATCAAAACGAATCGAATCGAATCGAATCGAATCGAATCGAATCGAAACGAATCGAATCGAATTTAAATATTAAATAAGCAAAGTAAAAGAGAGAGAGAGAGAGAGAGAGAGAGAGAGAAAGTGAGTTAGATAAATTATTTTCGACGTGTAAACGCACACACACACACACACGTACGTAAAAATGCATATATAAAAATTGCACGTACGTGCATCTACGTCCTCCCCCGCACTTAGGATAAACGTATCCGAGTTTATTACTCGTAATTATCTAGGACTAACAAGTGTCCATACCTCCTTCCGCCCATCTCCCCTCCCCTCCCTAGCACCCCGTATCCAATTTTCTCCATCGAATAATTTCTTTCTCCTTCCTTTTTTCTTTTTTTTTTTCTCCAAAAGGTGAAACGTTTTCGTTTCTAACGACGCGTTTCGTGTTCGTAAGATCCCATCCTTGTCGACAGTTAAACGCGTCAAACAGATTTATGATCGCTATGGAGAACAAGAACCTTAGCCAGTCAGCTAGCTAAGTTAGGCAGGTAGGTAGGTAGGTAGGTAGGTAGGTAGGTAGGTAGGTAGGTAGGTGTTTATAAGAGATCCGAGCTAATATCTTATATGCTATGTCGGATATATAACCGTAACCGAGTATAAAGAAAGGAAGGGGAGGGGTTAGGGGAGGGAAGAAACCGATTTCACCAAACATAATCGTCTTAAAGTTTCTCCATAAATTACAAGAGCCGTCGGATGATCTCAAGCATCGGTTCCTGATAATGACTATCCTGCTAAACTCTAATTCGAACGAGAAAACGGGGGGGGGGAGGTCGGTCCTGCCCCGCTATCGAGTTACTTACCATCGTGACATTGAAAACCTTTCTCACGATTTTTGCCGAAACGTTTGGTGAAACGCTTTGTAAAACAGAACCTATAATTCGCACATACATATATATATATATATATATATATATATATGTATGTATGTATATATGTATGTATGTATGTACACTTACATACCTAACTACCTAACTACATACCTATCTACCTACCTACTTACATACCTATACAGATTGGGAACTATAATTATTTCACTATCGTATCATTTACAAGAAGTCTCTTGCAATGATATATACACACCACACACACACACATATATATATATATATATATATATATATATAAATTAAGAATTGTTTTTTGTTTCATATAACATTGTCTCATTGGAAAATACCTACAACTCAATACGATTAATTTAAGTCGATCGAATGATTGTAATGTAAAACGTTTGGGTATTATATATCGCGAGTCGGATTTCCGACGGAGGGGAAAGAGAAAAAAAAAGGAAGAAAGGAGGGGAAGTAAAATTTACGAAGAAAAGAAAACCAAAAAGGAAGGAAGAGAAACAAAAATTGAACGATAAAAACGCGTTTACGAATAGTTATCGAAAATGTTATTCATTTGAGGTCAATGACCTCGAAGGGTGGTAGCAACGGCATCGTGGGAAGAGCTCTTGTTCGATGAACCTCTTTTAAACGTGGCACGTGTGTATGTATGTATGTATGTATGTATGTATGTATGTATGTATGTATGTATGAATGTAAGTATGTACGTACGTACGTACCTAACTATGTATGTATGGTATGTTCGTATGTATGTATGTATGTATGTATGTATGTATGTATGTATGTATGTATGTATGTATGTATGTATGTATGTATGTATGTATGTATGTATGTATGTACAGTAAAGATGCGTGAGTTTTTTGCACCAGAAAGGTGGAACCTCGCGCTTGACTTGGATGAGTATTCCCTCTCTCTCACTCTCTCATACACACATACACACACACACACAATCTTTCTCTCTCTTTCTCTCTCTCTCTCTCTCTTTTTCTCAGCACGCGTGAGAGAACTCAAGACGAAGAGTAGCCGCGGATAGAATAAGGGTCCGTTAACGTTGATCGAGCTACATATACTCCCTTATTACTAGTGTCACGGTAGGACGATCTAACCGGATACAAATAGAGAAAGAAAGAAATAGAGAGAGAGAGAGAGAGAGAGAGAGAGAGAGAGAGAGAGAGAGATGTTTTTCTAAGATTTATTGATTTTAATGAAGCGGTATCTTCGAAAGTTTATGCGTGTAATACGTTTATGTGTTCCTTGCGTGTATGTGTTTGTGTGTGTAAAACGTTTACGCGTAGGTAGACCTTATAGTTCATACACGTTAACACATACACAAATAAACACACGCAAAAATATGAATTATTTAATGAGACGTAAAATACTTTCAATTTCAATCGTAGAATTTTTAGGAATTACACGAAATATGGAAAAAATAATCGGAACGATGATGGCAATTGGGGATGATGGGGGTTGAGGGCAATCAGCAAATCGATCGAGCTAAACAATTAAACGAAAGATAAATAAAATGATTGGACAGAGTAGGTTACTGAGCAATGTTCGTCTTGGAACGAATTTAATCTGGACGTTTTAATCTCGACCGGAATTTTGCGCCTTAACAGAGAGAGAGAGAGAGAGAGAGAGAGAGAGAGAGAGAGAGAGAGAGAGAGAGAGAGAGAGAGGAAAAATCGATAGGCCAATGACAGAAAGGAAGTAAACTTTATGGGTCAACGTTAATAATGCTCTTACATGACTACCCTTTCGATGTACATATTTCTATAGATACATATGTATTCGTGAAGAAATATGTAGATACGTTTTATATATATATATATATATATATCTATGTATGTATATATAAATACCATCAAAGGTTATATTTATAGTAAAAATGTATATGTTAATAATAATAATAATAATAATAATAATAATAATAATAATAATAATAATAACAACAACAACAGTAGTAATGCAAAATATTAAAAATAATAAGAATAACAAAGTATAGGTATTTTATACATATTTCTATTTGTATTATATAAATGCATACTACTTGTTCTACATCGATCGAATATATATTTATATATATATATATATATATATATATATATATATATATATATATATATCACACATACATATCCTATATACTTTGTATAATTTGCAAGGATAGAACCATAACAGACCCATATCGGTGGAGACACATACCTACCTCTCTCTCTTTCTCTCTGTACTACCTAGTGCATATACATATACATAGATATACGCAAACACATACAAGTGTTATACATATATATATATAAATACCTGTATACATAGTTAGAGAGAGAGAGAGAGAGGTGGAGAACGCGATGGAAACGATTATTCTGTTCGTGTACGGTCGAGGGTATGCATGCCGTTGCATTTGACTTCTCTATGGTTCGCTGCATTCGCTTCGACCCACATATAACGGTGACAAAAGGTAAAGAAAGAGAGAAAGAGAAAGAGAGAGAGAGAGAGAGAGGGAGGGAAAGAAAGATAAAGATAAAGATGTATATATATACATATATATACATATATAAGAGAAGGAGTGAGACAGAGAAGGACGAAGAGTGAGAACACACCAAAGTAAAAGTGCAGATATCTCATCAAGAGGAAAGTCACGTTTCGACTGGCAGGACGTGACGTGTCCTTGAAGATATCAGTGGCAATGACGTTTCACGGGTGTCCAGAGTTCGCGTGTATATATATATACATATATATATATATATATACGTATGTATGTATGTAACACGTATGTAAGTTAATACACGTGTATATATTCAAAGTGATGTTATTTCACTGATAGTATATAAACCTTGAAGAATCTGAGAAAATCAATCAATCTCCCTCCTATATCTTACTAAGGAAGAGAACTCTTCTTTTGATTATTACGTAATAAGTAAATAAATTCATTTCAAATCGATTATAATTATTTCAATCGATCCTATAGAAACGAGTAAAATTATAATAATTATTATTATTATTATTATTATGACGATGATAAGGACGATGAATGATAATGATGACGACGATGATGGATTATTATTATTATTAAAAGAAATTCATTGTCAATTATAAATTCATAGGATGAAAAACAAAAAGATAGATACTGACTGTCGATTATATAAGAACGAAAAGAGAGAGAAAGGCAAGTGAATATATTGGGAATAAGAGTATAAAGAAAATAATTTTTTTTTTTGTTCAAAAACGTGAAACGAAACAGTGAAATAAAGATATATATATATATATATATAGAGAGAGAGAGAGAGAGGGGGTGACAGTCGGGTTCGTTTTGTAAAAGGGACATTGACCTCGGTCTCCCCGATGTCTGCGAAGGTGGACCAAAATATATTCGGCATCCCGTTCGCGTTTATATATACGCTACTAAATATATATATATATATATATATACACACGTGCCAGATATATACACACATATATATCAAGACGTTTTCACGTCATACACCTATATGTCACAATGAAGAAAGAGAGAGAGAGAGAGAGAAAGGGTATCAAAAATTAATGTCGGCCGTAATTAGAATATCTCTCTTTGGTTTTATATTTTTATACGGTGTCGACGACCGATAGATCGATAGATCGATCGATCGACCGACGCAATTCATAAATGGTAACGCGGAAAAACCGCGCTAATCTCGCGTAACGGACGGTTTCATTGCCGCGAGAGAGGAATGTTTCGTCGTAATTTATAAGAGGGGAAAGAAGAAAAAGAAGAAAAAAAAAAGAAAAAAAACAGGAAAAAGGAAAAAGAATGGGAGAGAGAGAATGAGAGAAAGAGAATAAGAGAGAGAGAGAGAGAGAGAGAGAGAGAGAGAGAGAGAAAAGGTGAAGAAGAGAAGAAAGGACGATATTAAAGCGAGAAACCGTAGTCATTCTAGTTGGCGAACGTGGTTTTCCACGTGGGTTACACACGAGAGGCCTCCCTCTTTAACGATATATCGACGATTATTATACATACATAAGCACGCGTGTAAATACACACGTAAATATACGTAGGGATATTACGAATATATATATATCGGGTGAATCAAATCTGACGTAACGAGAAAATTACTTTCAATTTAAAACGCGCGGTATTTTATTAATCGTCGATAGGCTTTTATTCGATCTACGATCGATTATTGATTGACGAATAAATAAGAAAAAAAATTAAAAACATAAAATCGCCGATTGATATAAAGGATGTAAAAATACGAATTATACGTTTGCTCGATTAAATCGCGTGCGTTTTTAAAAATTACAAGGATCCCTCCTATAAATATATATATATCGAAATAAACATTCTGTCCGATTAATGAACATATAAAAATGCAAATATGAATATAATATATATATATATATATATATTAACGTTAAATATTAATTAAATAAAACAATGATTAAAAAATAATTTGCGTAATTTTAATCTTATCGTAGAATAATATATACATACATATATATATATATATATATATATAAATACTCGTTGTTATAAATATAACAGTTTATATTTGAATCACCCTGTACAAGTGCGTAGATATGCGTGAGGTATATACATATATATATATATATATACACACGCACACGCACACACAGACACATATATATACGTGTACGATGTGTAACCACGTAAGTACGTGCCGTTAGAGAAAGATGCATGTAATATGTTGCGAAACGGTTAGCCGCACAATGTCGAGGAACTCGAAGAAGAGCTAGGACACGATGACGAGCCCTTTTCCCTCTTTCCTCTTTCCTCTTCTTCTTCTTCCTCTTCCTCTTCCTTCTCTTCTTCTGCTTCTACTTCTCTTCCTACTTCTACCCCTGTCTTCCTTTTCTTTTTCCTATACTACCAACACTACCATCGCTGCTAATACCATAACTAACACCACTAACATCACTATTACGTACTCCTACTACTACAATCACTATCCGTTAATGTATTTCATAGCAGAGCGAGAACGTAACCGAGGCGAAGCCGTGTTTATGCCATTGCACTTCCGGTTGGAAGCCAGAGATCGAACCGGCCATGTTCTCTCTATTTTTCTCTTTTTTATTATCTACTTTTTTTTTTTTTTTTTTTACGAACATCGATTTTATTTAGATACCGGAAGTTAAGGAGAAGGAAGGAAGGAAGAACGTTCAAGGGTACGCTTTTGATTTGTGGTCTGATTCTTTTTTCTTTTCTTTTCTTTTTCTTTTTTAGTCGATAACGCGATCGTAAAATCTGCATTGAAATTGCCATTCATCATCGCGGAATAAATTCGTTGTCGATCTTTACGACGTTATTATAATTTTCTATCCTTTTTATTTTTTTACTTTTCTCTCTCTCTCTCTCTCTCTCTCTCTCTCTCTCTCTCTCTCTCTCTCTCTTACTCTTAATTTAACATTAGAAAGATTATATTCTTTATCGCTATCGCATATTTTAATTTTTTTCTAATTTTTCGTCGAGACAAATTATATATAAATAAATAAATATATACATATATATATATATATACACTTATTAATTAAGTAATTATGATCTCCCATTCATTATTATTTGTTATAATAAACATATTTATCCATTCTTCGTCGTAAGGATAATGCATAATTGAATACGACGTCGCAAAGTCCCGTCGGCGTATTAAAGGACGAAAATTGAATAAGATTTTCGTATCGACCGGTTTTTCCAGCCTCCTCCTTCGTCCTTCGTCCTACGTCCTACGTCCTACGTCCTACGGTCCTACGGTCCTACGGTCCTACGTCAGCCCGGTTGTTCGTTACTCGTTCGAAATGCATATAATACGGGGAGTAAGTCGAATCAAAAGGATTGATATGAAATATTCAACGGTACAAACGAATAACACCGCGAGGAAATGAAACTTAAAAAGTAAAAATAACGAGGAGCCGGGTTTTTCGAGAAAATGCGATAGGGAAGAGAAATTACCCACCCCCTGTCTATAAATAGGAAATTAAATTAAACCCCCATGGTTTTCTCAGACCGCGTTCGAAGAATTTATACGCGTGAGAAGCAAGGATGACTTACTCCTCCCCCCCCCCCAAAAAAAAAAACAAAAAGAAAAAGAAAATACTCGCAATAATATTATTATAAACGACAGACGAGAAGGAAATAGGGATGCTTCCAACGAGGATTGATTGATAAATAAATAAATGAATTAAAACGCGCGACGCGCACGTGACAAATACGAAAACTAAAATAACCGGGACGTATGTATATATATATATATATATTTATATATATATATATATATATATATATATATATATCTTTATAAATAGATGTATATACGTAAATAATGACACGTACGTGTGAGTCTTATAAAATCGTGCATTAAAATGTATCGTATAAAGAAAAGAAACCAAAAACAAAAAAAAAAAAAAAACAAAAAACACAAAAGACAAAGAAAAATGATATTAACATTTAAAACGGATTAAAAGAAGAAAACGAAAGAAGAGAGAAACAAAAATAAAACACACGTCCTTCGTAATATTACGACGATTGGTAGAACAATTAAAATCATAAGAATTGTATGTACGAACGATACGAAACGAAACGAAACGAAACGAAACGAAAGTCGAAAAGTAAATTCAGGTGAATTAAGAAGTTTTGTAACTTAATGGTAAAACGCAAAGTCTCGAATAAGCGATCATCTTAGAGAGATGATATATAAAACCGGGCGGTTATGGTAAAAAACACGGAACGACGTTTCCAACGATGTGGATCGGTGAGCGTTAACTTCTCACCAGGTACGGGATGATGGATCGTACGCGTTGATCGTACGATGCTCTCTCTCTCTCTCTCTCTCTCTCTCTCTCTCTCTCTCTGTCTGTCTTTCTCTCTCTCTACACGATGATGGATCGTACGTACCTACCTACGTACATACTTACGACATACATATATACATATAATACCTAAATAAGTGTACGTTAACCCTTTTACGTATTCTCGGTCTCGATGACCGGCTATAATCGAGAATTAACGTAAGAACGAACGAACGAACGAACGAACGAAAAGAAGAAAAGAAAGAAAGAAACAGAAGAAAAAAAAAGAAAAAAGAACGAAAAACAAACCAAGGAAAGAAACGAAACGAAAAAGAAATAAGAGAGAGAGAAAAAAGATCGTACCTGTTTTACCTCTTTCAAAATGATCGTCCTCCCTTCCTCGAGAGAAAAAAGAAGAAAAAAAAGAAAAGAATAAAAAAGAAATAAAAAAGTAAAAAAAAAAAAAGAGGGAAGTTCGGGCCGAGTGTGTCTGTTCTATGTAACGAAAAAGGGTGCGCATCCTGATGCTTCTTGAAGGAAGAAAAACAAAAAAAAAAAAAAACAAACAAAAAAAAGGAGAGAGAGAGAGAGAGAGAGAGAGAGAGAAAAGAAAAATAAGACAAATAAAGATAATAAAAATGAAAAAAGATAATTAAAAAAAAGACAAAAAACAAAAAGACAAGCAGAAGAAGAAGAAGAAGAGGAAGAAGAAAAATAAAGGAAGAACGGGGAGAAAGGTTCGATGGAATAAAAATGGGATGGCGAGAGGTGACTAGGGTAGGGTGAGGATTGGAGAGGGAGGATTATCGGTTAGGGAGGGAGGGTAGGAGGTGGGTAGGAGGTAGGTAGGGGAAGGAGGAAGAGGGATAACCGTTACGACTGCTCGACTCGCACCTGTTCTCTTACCCTCTCTCTTTCTCTCTCTCTCTCTCTCTCTCTCTCTCTCTTTCTCGGCTCATCCTACGATCCATTGTACATTTTAGTTAGGGCTTAACCCTAAAGTAACCCGAAAGGGAGAGAGAGAGAGAGAGAGAGAGAGAGAGAGAGAGAGAGAGAGAGAGAGAGAGAGAGAGAGAGAGAGAGAGAGATAACCGATATAACGTCACGTTATGGGTTAACTTAAATAACAGTTTGAACCTCGGCAAATTCCTTCGTAACAATTGGATATATATATATATATATAAAAGAGAAATATAAGAAAAGAGAGGAAAAGAAAAACTTTTCTTCGAGAATTTTTCTGAAGATTTGAAAAACAAAAATAAACGAACGAACGAACGAAAAGAAGCAAAAAAAAAAAAAAAAAAACAAAGACAAGGAAATGAGAAAAAAGAAATTCGAAGAAAAATCTCTCGCGAGCGAGTAGTCGACAATAAAAACACGATGGCCTCTCTCTCTCTCTCTCTCTCTCTCTCTCGCTTTCTCTGTCTTCCTCGTCGAGGAGAAAATTCTCAAGCATCGTCCGTTGATGGGGCTCGTCGAGAAGAGCCAGCAAATTCGTTCCTTATCCTCGAAACGTGCCCCTCGAAAAAGAGAGAGAGAGAGAGAGAGAGAGAGAAAAAAGGAGAGAAAAAGAAAGAGAGAGAGAGAGAGAGAGCCGACTCTCGGACGCCGTGAGATTCGAACCCATGGAATGCGAAGTAGCACTCGAGAAGAGACGAATATAACGCGCGTGTAACACCATTGCTCGATACCCCATGGTAACCGAAACATAAACCAGACGTGAGCATCGCGTTAGACCACAAAACGTACAGAAGGGACGGGGTAGTGATGGTGATGGTGATGGTGATGGCGATGGTGGTGGTGGTGGGTCGAGACTGTGACCGGGGATCAAAGGGGATGAGGTGGGGATTAGGCAAGAGCGAGGAAAAAAAAAGGGACGTTTTTGTATTGGTTTCGGTTGGTTACGAAGGGATGTGGATACGCGATACTTTTACTACTCGGCAAGAATAATAATAATAATAATAATAATAATAATAATAATAATAATAATAATAATAAAAATAATAAATAAATTAATATAGATAATCGTGCTTTGATCTTCGACCAACGGAGTTAAAGATACGATCGTTCGATCGCGTACAATTTATAACAGGATTACGAATGATCACTTAGTCCGAAAAGAGGGAAAGGGAGGAGTGAGGAAAGGGGGCTGGGAGGGTTGGTGGTGAAGAGGAGGGAGCTGGATTAAATTTGATAACTCGTTTTTAACTCGTCGGGGCCCAACGTAAATGAAAATATTTCATTGAAAACGAAACAGAGAGGGAGGCAGACAGAGAGAGAGAGAGAGAGAGAGAGAGAGAGAGAGAGAGAATGAGAGAATGAGAGAATGAGAGAATGAGAGAGTGAGAGAATGAGTGAGAGAGAGAGTGAGTGAGAAAAAGTCGAGAGATGGTTAAGACGATTCGTTTCGATCGTTTTACATCGAATCCAACGTTTTATCGTCGTAATTGGGTATTTAACTAAAGAGTAGAGAGGTGGGAGGGTAGAAAAAGAAAGAAAGGAAGGAAGAAAGGAATAAAAAAGAGAGAAAGAGAGAGAGAGAGAGAGAAGGGGAAAGGAATCCTTTGGTAGTTCGGCGATCGGTGGTGTCCGTTGTAATTACATCGGGCCGACACGAATTTTGGAACGGTAGTGTTCGGCTAATTTGTTTCTCGTTCGTACGTAGCCGCCATAAATAATTGTTTTTCCCGAACAGACAATTTCGACGTTCTACAAATTTAGAGGTTTACGAGGGTAGTACATCATTGGATACTTCGAGGGAAACGCGATTAACGATAATCGATAAGAGTGTTCTCCTTCGACGAGATGGGAAAACCTTTTTACGTTTCGGGAAACTTCAAGAAAAGTATGAGAATCGTAACGTAAAAATGATATTAATAAGATAGAATTATAATTGATTTTGAGCTGGGGAAAGTTGTATTGATAAATCTAGGTTTATTTTTGAACGAACTTAAAGTTTCTCCGGTCGACAAAGCGTTCTAATTTGAAACAAAACGCAAAGTCTTCAAACGAGGAATAAAAATCAACCCTCTCGTTCTGATCTAGAGGTATTATTTCAAAACGAAATGAAAACGTTACGCATTAAACTCTATTGTTTGTGAAACTTCTTCAAACCTATCGGTTATTACAGTAATGATTTTTATTCCCTTAATTTTTATCCTCAATATAGGATAAAAAGGATACAATATTTATATCCTTATATAAATAAGGATATAGTATATAATATATAATGAGGATATAGGATATAATATAAATATTATATCCTTATCCTTATATACTATATAGTATAAGGATATAGTATATAAGGATAAGGATATAATATTTATATCCTTAATATTTTAAACATATATATATATATATATATATATATATATATATATAAACAAACAAAAAGGAATATATTCGTCGTCTTGGATTTGTTTTTCCCCGATAGAACGCGAAGTATTAATAAAGTACGAGCGAGGAAAAGGTTCAGAGTGGTGGGTGGGTGGATGGGTGGGTGTGTCCGAGGGAGGGAGATTCGTAAATACGAAAGCTCAAAAAGATCCGTTATCGCGAGCCACTTAGGTAATGAGCTGGTAGTACTTGGTAGGTAGCAGGGACGGAAGAAGTAGTAGAGGAAATAGAAGAGATAGAACAAGTAGAAGAAGTAGAAAAATGAAAGAAAGAGAAACAAAAAAGGAAGAAGAAGAAGAAGAAGAAGAAGAAGAAGCAGAAGAATAAGATGGAAAGAAACGACGTCTTTCAGAGTTAGACTCGGTACGATCGTTAGATCTTTTCCTCGTTCGTGTTGTCGTTGGCATACGTACACTGGGACGATGACGACACTATAACAGAAGGCAATACGACACAACATCGTCATCGTCGTCATCGTCGTCATCGTCATTGTCGTCATCCTCGTCGTCATAGTGTCATAGTCGTCGGCGATGATAACGAGTAAGGCCGCACCCCAGGGTGTCTCTCAAGAGTCTACCCAACTACAATGGGCCGGGAGAGAGAGAAGGAAGGGCCAGGGGGAGGGGAGGGGAGGGGAGAGAAGGGCCTGGGATTCACCATTAGCGTGTCGCTTTTCGGAGCACGTCCGAAGGCGTACAGAATGGAGGTCTTCGCTCGTAACAATGCCATATACTTGCCGACGTTGCTGACTAAAGCGGTGCTTTCAAAAGCTTCCTTTTTTTTCCTTCTCTCTCACTCTCACTCTCTCTCTTTCTCTCTCTCTCTCTCTCTCTCTCTCTCTCTCTCTCTTTTTCTTTCTTCCTTTTTCGTCAGGTTGTACATTCTTCGTAAGGATGAACGAGAACGAGCGCAGGTAGAAAAAGAAAAAGAGAGAAAAAGAGAGAGAGAGAATAAGAAAGAGAGAGAGAGAGAATATAAGCTACGATCGTGATAAGAACGTCGAAAAATAAAAGCCAAGTACGATCGATCGCGTCTACTTTATCGTTCTACCACCAAAGATGAGGAAATTTCAACGAATTTCAACGACCGAGATAAAGAGGGGGAGAGAGAGAGAGAGAGAGAGAGCATAATAAGCAACGAAGATGATAAGAACGTTGACAAAAGAAAAAGAAAAATGCACTTATCCTATCTGTAACAACGTAGGAAGACGTGTATATTAAATAAAAAAAAAAAAAAATAAATCTTTTCATTGAATCTCGATAGAACGCCGTCGATCGATGTCGCCGTCCTTTCGCGTTATCGATTTTAATTTTTTCTCCCGCCCCCCACCCGTCCCTCCCCACCACCCGGTCATTTTTCTTATTACCTTCTTTTCTTCGTAATTCTAATGCGTCCTCTCTAATATGTCTTTCTATGAAGAGATCGACTTTCATCTTACCGCGGTCGGAAAAAAGAATAAAAATAAAAATAAAAATAAGAATAAAAAAAGGGGGAGAAAAAAAGAAGAAGAGGAAGAAAGTGAACCAACGGGTACGACGGGAGACGCGACGATAGAATTTCAATCGCATGGGACCTTCGACTACTACTACTACTACTACTACTACTACTACTCTACTACTATTAGAAAAAAAGAGAAAGAGATAGATAGATAGATAGAGAGAGAGAGAGAGAGAGAGAGAGAGAAAAAAACTTCGGAAAAGTCTCTCTCTCTCTCTCTCTATTTCTATCTCTATCAGGTTTCTGTGTGCCCCGAAGGCCTAAGCGACAAACGCGTGGAATTTCAAAAACGATTTTTACCGACATTCCTTCTCCGGGGACCTCGTTTTCTTT
Source organism: Dolichovespula media (assembly GCA_911387685.1). Lineage (NCBI taxonomy): Eukaryota > Metazoa > Arthropoda > Insecta > Hymenoptera > Vespidae > Dolichovespula > Dolichovespula media. The sequence continues at coordinate 1,384,096 of OU426873.1, forward strand.
CCTTCTCTCTTTTTTTTTTTTTTCTTTTCCTTCTTCTTCTTTTGGTCTTCACCTCCCTCCCTCCCTCCCTCCTCCCCGCTCTTTAACTTTCGCTCGGATAATCCAGAAACGGTTAAAAGGTTGTAAATAATAGGGCCAGGGCCGTTGTTGATATCGCGGCGACAACGATAACGCGGATGTGACGCGCGACGGGACGACGTGAAAAAAAAAAACAAAAAAAAAAAAAAAAACTAAAATAGACAAAAAGAAAAGAAAAAGACGAAAAAAAAAAGAAAAGAAAAAAAGAGAGAAAAATTAGGAGAGAGAAGAAAAAAAATTAAGAAAGAAGATGCAACGACCCCGGGGGAATCATCGGGTTATCTTGGCCTCGGTTGATAAGATAACGTTTGAATTAACGTTACTTCAAAACGTTAACCCTTCCTTCCCTCCTACCTACGCCTTCCCCCCCCCCCCCACCCACCCCGCCCGGCCTTCCCGGTTACGACGTTAATTTATCTTCCGTGAAAAAAGAAAAAGAAGGATCGATCGCTAATTCGCATGAAATCACGATCTATTATTAACAATATCGTTCGACTTATCTCTAAACGTTCTAATTAACAATAACGTTTGATTTATCTATTAACGTTCTAATTAACAATATCGTTCGATTTCTCTATAAACGTTCTAATTAACAATTTATCGCGCGACCTCGTTTTCTATAACCCACACACATATATATATATATATATATAATATTTGTACATAGGATTTATCAGAAATGAATTTTCGTTATGTATATATAACGTATAGAAGAAACTTCTTATTTAAACGAATCGCGAGTTTCTAGTCTATCTAACGGCTTGTTACGAAATAAAGAAGAAGAAGTTAGATAGATAGATAGAAATAGAGAGAGAGAGAGAGAGAGAGAGAGAGAGAGAGAGAGAGAGAGAGGTCACGCTCGACGAAATCTCTCGATCGCATATCTCGTATATGCGCGCGCGCGTGTGTGTGTGTGTGTGTGTATATATGTTTAGGTATCTCCTACTTTTTTTGTTTTTTTTTTCCATATCGTGTGGGTTTTTTTTCCTTCTTCTTCTTCGTCCTCTTCTTTTTTTTTCTCTCTTTCTCTCCCTCTCTCTTTTTCATTTCATTTCATTTCATCCGCGTTGCATCGCTAAAAAGGTTGCCGCTTCGCACCTGTGCGTTTTGCCGCCTATCACGATTGTATTCCTTTATGAATACGTATGCACGTGTATATATATATATATTGTGTGTGTGTGTGTGTGTGTGTGTGTGTATGTAAAAGGTACACAGGACGTGAATTTTTACGTTCCGCATTCACTCTCTCAACTTCTTCGTGAGAAGAAACATTATACAGAGGAGAGATTACAACCGATGATGTATCGCGAAACTCATTGATCCCGTGCTGGATACGAGACACCTACTTTCGGTCATATACGTGTTTGTATATATGGTGTATGTATGTGTGCGCGTGCGTGAATGTATATGTACGTACGTACGTACGTACACACGTATGTATGCAAGGATAAGTATATAATATGTACGTACGCATGGATGGCTGAGAACTTATTTCGATGGAATAATCTTGATCGTTGCTTGTGTACGCGGAGAGCGTTGAAAAAAGAAAAAAAAAAAAGAAAAAAAAAGAAAAAGAGAGGAAAAGAAAAATAAAAAAAGTGTGTCGAGGATTTGGCGTTTGCCTTACGCGTGACATACCAACGAGCACGTTGTTGTTCCCTGTCTCTCGCTATCTTCTATTACTTTGCTAGAAAGAAAGAGTAAAAAAAAAGAAGAAGAAAAAAGAGAGATAGAGCCATAATTGTTGGCCGTTTATAGATATACATATATATATATATATATATCTATGTGTGTCAAGAGACAAATAAAAAGAAAAAAAACAGCTGGGATTTAATAATCGCCAGAAGAATTTTGATCGGTCGGTTTACTGTCAAAAATATGTGTGCCTGCTTTTTTATTTATTTATTTATTTTTTTTTTTTTCTAAACAGACCGCCATTTATCGAGGTCGATATTTCTAAGCCTTATAATCGGTATATATATATATATATATATATATATATTTTATTTTTTGCTTGAATAAATCGCTCGATATTTATGATAAGAAATCGAGGCACGTAATAAAAAAGGTCAGACTCAACTCTGACGCGATTAATTATTTAAATACCGAACGAAATTATTCGTGACGAACGGTCGTAAAAAAAAAACATAATCAAATAATCAAATAAACAAATGAACAAATAAATAAATGAAGATATAAGAATGAAAAAAAAAAAAAAAAGAAAAAGGTTCGAGTATAGAAACGATACCGACGACGACGTTACAGAAGAGAAGAACGGCTATATGTATGTATATGCCCGGAAAGCCTTTCACGAGGGTCACGACGAGGCTACGACGCGTTTATTGCATGGTCGATCGTTCGAAATGGGACGGCTTTTCTTATTTCGTTAATTAATTACGGATCCTCCGTTGTAACGGCGGCCAGCCGGCCGTCGGCACTCTCGAAAGTAATCGAACTGGATTCCAGGGCGTCAAACTCGCACGATAAGCGGTTCCCTTCGCTCGGCTCATCGTTCATCGGTTAACGGCCTCGCAAAGTAGGAATTGTACATATAATATATATATATATATATATGTTTGTGTGTGTATGTGTGTGCACGAGCGCGCGCGCGTGTACACGCATATATGCGTACGAATATATACAATATATATATATATATATATATATGGAGGACATGCATAAGTATACGTACGTATAAAAAAAAGGGTGGCTTTGCTGATCGCGAAGAGGAAAAACGTAAACGAACGAACAAACAAACAAACAAACAAACAAACAAAACAAGAAGAAAACGGAAGATGAAAAGAAAGAATACATATGTGTATATATATATATATATATATATATATATATATATTATTTTTGTTTTATTTACCGATGTCCCTGATACGACGTCTTGACGAGTTTAACGGCAAAAAGGAACTGTATAGCGCAGACCAGTAGGCAGCACAGGTTCAAGGATAGTGCGAGGGCGCACAAAGCCAAGGTCACCTCGTAGACGATCGTGTACTCCTCCGGGCTGATCAGGGTGCTCGGCGTGACCGTCAACGGCGATATCTTCAATAGGAAGATCAAGGAAAGTAGTGCGAGCAAAAGTGATACCAAACACAGTAGTCCGAGGCTCGTTAACATCTCCTTGACGCCGGCCTCGTGGCATCTATGATTCCTCGACAACGAGGACGACCACGAGGCGTTCAGCGGTATTACGGTCGTTGGTCCGCCTCCACCACCTCCGTGGTGGTGTCCGATTTGTTGTACGGCCTGTAACGCCGATTGATTGAAGCTGCCGGGTGGTCCCGGTGAGGGTGTAGTTTGACTCGGTAATCTAGATAATCTCGATATATCGAAGCCACCGTTAGCCTTAGGTCTATCCTGATGAATCGGCAACTGTACACCTACTACCGTCTGACCTGCCACACTCGACAGATTGTTATTATTATTATTATTATTGTTATTATTGTTATTATTCTGTCCGTTGACATTGTTACTTGCACCAACAACCGGACTGACACTGTTAACCGAATGCTTGGACGTCGACAGGGTCGAGAGATTAAGGGCGTGAGAGTGATTGTTCAGCCGTTGGATCGAGAGATTGTTGACGCTCAATTGGGAATGATTCAATGGGTGACGATGAGCCGAGGAAGGTGTCGTAGCAGCCTGATGAACGACGCCCGACGAGCCCGTAGTTTGTCTTTGGGAGGACGGTTGATGATGTACCAACGATTCGTAAACGTCGATACCGTTCGTTCGAGCAGACGTTGTCGTTGATGACGTTGTTCCACGTGCGATCGTACCACAGCTACCGTTGCCACCGTAATGTTGTTGCTGTTGCTGTTGCTGTTGTTGCTGCTGCTGTTGCTGTTGTTGTTGTTGTTGTTGTTGTTGTTGTTGTTGTTGTTGTTGTTGCGGTTGCTCCTGTTGATGGTGATGATGGTGGCCGGCGTGCAACGAGCCGGAGCTCGTCTGATAGTCATTGTGGTGATGCCTGGAGCCCGCTGACGACGGTTGCCCCGTCAGGATATGCTTCAGCATTACTCGACGCTCGATTTCACGGGCGGAAGAGGCTGTCCTCTCGTTTAACACTCTTACATAGTGTCCTGTCTTTCGATTCGAATTATTCTGCTTGTCACTCTCTCTCTCTCTGACCCTCTCTCTCTCTCTCTCTCTCTCTCTCTCTCTCTGTCTTTTTCTTTCCCGTTCGTTCGTCGATCCCTCAAGGTCGTCCCTACGTACCCGGGCTCAACGAGTTACTACAGAGTAGGTCCGCCATGGCGACGACGCGTTTATTCGCGGATTGGTAAAACCCTTTTTATTGAAATATTGGGCCACTTTCTTTCGGGAGAGGGATTACTGCTGTCGCCGTTCGATGAACGCCGATCCGATTGGAGAAGGAGGAGGAGGAGGAGGAGGAGGAGGAGGTAGTACCACGAGGTATGTGGACAACGGCGACAACGATGATGATGATGATGATGATTATGATGACGACGATGATGACGATGATCACCCTCGTACGACATCGGCATCGTACAACCAAGTATTACGCGATTATTCTCACTCTCTCTCTCTCTCTCTCTCTCTCTCTCTCTCTCTCTCTCTACCTCTCCAACCCCTCTTCGCCCGCCCACGCCCACCCCACCCCCACCCACACCCACACCCACACCCACAAGACTCTCTCCCTTCCAAGCTTAACTGCTCCTCTTAAGGTGGCTGCAATGTCGGTCCACTTCTTTCGTCACCCCTTTCTAACACTCTATCAGCCGGCATAGCTTACGAGATCGTCTCGGCGGCCCTCCTGTAACAAATCGTTGAAAATAAATTAATCGATCGTTACGAACGCGAGAGATCGAATATACAAATCGTGAAAATGATTAACGCGTACGGAAACTTGTTCGAAACCTTATATTTGCGAATTATTTGGAGAATATTATGATTACGTTATCGACGAAACGTTCGACAAATATAACTTATCCGAAAAACGAAAGAAGAAATAAACGAAAAACAAAAAGAAAGTTTGGAAAAAGGGATTGTGAGATATGTTCGAAGTACCAAAAACGTATAATTCAATGGATTTAATCGCTCGTTTCGAAGCTAAATTGGTCATAAATTCGCGATATGTTAAAGGCGATGAAATAGAAGATGAAAAAGAAGAGGAAGAAGGAAAAGAAGAGGAAGGGGAGGAGGAGGAGGAGGAGGATGAAGACGAAGTTGAAGATGAAGATGACGATGAAGGTGAAGATGAAAATGAAGAAGACGACGACGACGACGAAGAGAAAGAAAAAGAAGAAAACGAAGACGAAGACGAAGAGAAAGATGATGAAGAAGAAGAGGAGGAGGAGGAGGAGGAGAAAGATAGGAGCCGAGAGGAATAAAGGGAATATTAGCGTCTTTTCACCATTAACGACTCAACAGAAGAGATACGTTCTTCGGTCACATTCGTTCTCGCACGTATTATCGCTTTCTAGCTAACGGGCTTGACTCTTCTCTCTCTCTCTCTCTCTCTCTCTCTCTTTCTCTCTTTTTCTTTTTGTCGAAGTTGCTGCCGTTGCTGCAGTTGCTGCCGTTCTTCACCGCACATTTGCCTCCTACGGCGAAGGTATACACGTATATGGGAGGCCTCTCTCGCGCGGGTCACGCGAGCTTCTACACCTACACGTTAACTTATTTATCTATATCTATATATATATATATATATATATATATATATGTACACGTATACATATATATATTTATGTATGTATGTATGTAAATGTACGTACATGTGAGTGGGTGGATGAGTGGGTGTGTGTTTATACACACATACATACAACATGCATACATATATATATATATGTATATATATGTATGTAAAAAAAGTATTGTAATTGAATTGATCCCTATGCGAGAAAAAAATATGTATATGTATATCAAAAAAAAAAAAAAAAAAATTAAAAATACAAGGAAGATCTCTCAGTACGTCGAAATAATGACGTTAAGTAGTACCCGTGTATCGTTCGAAACAAAATAAAAAAAAAAAAAAAGAAGAAGATTCGAGGAGAATAAGAAAAGGAAACGGAAAAGAGAGATGGAGGAGATAGAAGATGGCGCTCGATTTTTTTTTTCCTTTTTTTTTTGTTAATCGCGTGCGAAGGCTGGCCTATCTCGAGTCGCTCGGGAAGTCGATAACACCCACTAGAGAACTTAGCGAAGAACGTTTATGGTCTTTCTATTCATAGCTTGGCACACGGTAAATACACCGGATCTATCTATCTATCTATCTATCTATCTATCTATGTACGTACGTATGTACATATGTATGTACGTATGTAGGTGAAGCTTCCGATCGATTAGAAAAATTCCCGCTTTTGACGTATTCGCACGTTATATTCTTTCCTTTCCTTTTTCTTTTTTCTTTTTCCTTTTCTCTTATTTATTTATTTACCTACGATCTCCTTTACCCGAGGGGAGTACTGACCGACTTTTTATTTATTTTTACTTCCTTTTTTGTTATACTTTTATTTCAAAAAATTCGAACGATACGTCGATCGACTTTATTTTTTTTTTTCTTTTTATAGAAAATGGGGAAAAAAATCGAGAGAGGAAAAATAAATACGTTTTGTTTGAAACGAATTAGAACAGCGTATGCGTATGCGAGTACGCACATATGTATTACATACGTACATATATATATATATATATATATATATATATATATATTTGAGAAAAAATAGCTCGTCGTTTATCTAAACTCACGGAAATTCGATCTTAAGTTACGCAAAATCATTCTTTCCATGTATCCTGCCGAGGGATCAAGAGATGTGCGATCACTCGAGTCGAGCAGGATCGGTTATCAAGACGACAACGACGACGACGACAACGAAGACGAAGACGAAGACGAAGACTAAGACGAAGAAAACGAAGAAGACTAAAAGGACGAAGAGGACGATGAGAGAAGCACGAGGAGAGTGAGGGACTCTGTTGTCAATAGCCAGACTTGACTCATAGAAACGGGTTCCGCTCGCATTCCGGACGTCCAGCCTGCTGGTCACGGTGAGCACGTCCAAGCCCTCAACCAACACATCATACAACACACAGAAACACACACATACGCACAGGACAAACTCAAAGATAGAGAGACAGAGGAGAACGACAGAAGGATATATATATATATATATATATATATATATATATATGTATATATATGTATGTAATGTATGTATGTAACTATATATGAACGTACGAACGTATGTGTACGTATTTATCCATGTATGAACATATGTGTACGTATTTATCCATGTATGAACGTATGTGTACGTATTTATCCATATACGAATGTATGTGTACGTATTTATCCATGTACGAACGTATGTATACGTATTTATCCATGTACGAACGTATGTATGCAAGTATACATGTATGTATGTAAGTACGTATATTTATTTATGTTTATATATATATATATATATATATATATATATATATATATATAATGTACACATAGACGAGTGTATACGATCCCAATGAAAGAAGCAGCAAGAGCATAACGCGCGAGCGCAAACGGTACAGTGAGAAAAGCGCTTTGTAAGCGGCTCGAATCAAATACGAAAGACTTTCGTAATAAAACGGTGCCCCCTTCGTCTCCGCTATTTCGAAGTTTTAAAAATAGGTAACGTTTACCACTACGTCTTTCGTGGCGGGGGTAGGGGAGGGGGAAGATTAAAGTGTATTTCGATTTTTTTCTTCTTCTTCTTTTTCTATTTTTTTAATTTTTATCTTATGTCTTTTTTTCATTTTATTTTATTTTTTTCATTATTAAATCACCTTTCGCAAGACTTTAGAGACGCCATGTGCCTCTCGAGTAATGCATGCTTGTTACGTCATACAAATTAGTATTATGATTAATGAATGTGGATATATACCTCATATACGATGATTGATTATATATATATGTGTGTGTGTGTGTGTGTGTCGAGTAATTTCTAATTAAGTAACAACACATATATATTATTTATTATATTAATCATAATAATTTATTATATATTATTATTATTATTATTATTATTATTATTATTATTATTAAATTTCTTATATCACATGATTTTAAAGAAAAAAAAAAAGAAAGAAGAAAAGGAAAGGAAATATTTTCAATTTGCATCGAAACGCGCGATATATCGTTTTAAATACACGAAAAAAATAATAACTCTCGATTTTAATATACCCAAGTTGCTATATCACAGTCGTCTCGTTTATCTATCTCATCCAACTGCCCACTTAAATAATAACGATAATAATAACAATAATAATAATAAAAATAATAAAAGGAATAAAACAAAAAAGAAGAAACAAAAAATTAAATCAAACCCAATGAACGAATCGGACGGATTCTTCGATACGTATTTTATTGGAAAACTGGTTTTTGTGCCAGGCGACGAACCGTTAGATTAGACACGTTAGATATATATATATATATATATATATATATATATATATATATATATATATATATCCCTCGTAACGATTCGGGATCTATCGCACGTGTAATAATCGCTTTAAGTGTTAATAGTACCATAATCTTATGGTTCCATTGACACCACCACCACCACCCTCCCCATCAACGTTGCGGTTCATTCACAGGGATCGTTGCTCCCTATTTATTTTGTTCTTTTATTTTATCTTCTTTCTTATTGAGTTGAAAATTGCACGGAAAGGTAATTTTGTTTGAATAAGGTCTTTTGGACCGTATAAATAAATGTACGTACATACATACACGCTCACCCGTGAATGCACACACATACATACACACACACGTACGTACGTACGTATGTATATCGTACACGTGTATACGGAAAGAGGTGCGTGACACTAATTATCATTCAATGATGAACATCTCTTTCTCTTTCTTTCTCTCTCTCTCTCTCTCTCTCTATCTTTATCTCCGAATCAACGTAGCGGAACGACTTTTGTTATTTTCGATCGTGATACGCGAATATAGGTCCTCTCTTTTTTATGGGAAAAAGGAATGTTCGTTTTACACGACCCACATATCCAACGAACTATCATTATATACACGGTATAGTACTAAAGGTTATTAACTGAAAGCGAAAAAAAAAAAGAACTCGTGTCTCTTGTGAGAACCCAACGAAATGGTTTATAATTTATTCTTTAAATGCCAGAGAAAAAGAGAGAAACAATTATATACGCATATACGTGCATATATATATATATATATACGTATAGTGTGTGTGTGTGTACGTGCGTACAGATTATCATCACGGAATAAGTGGGAAATATTTTAATGGATGGTTGGTTTCGGCAGGTCAAAATGATAAAAAAAAAAGCATATATATATGAACATATATATATATATATATATATATATATATATATATATATATATATATATATATAATATAACGTATGTACATACTTTAGAAATATTTTACTAACACACGCATACACACGCATATATATATATAGATGATATATATTTATAGTAAGATGTATATATATAAATGAATATATTTGGAATATTTAAAATGGTCGTTAGCAAATTTTATGGAAATTGTTAAAACGAAAAAATTTAGAAATGAAAAATCATGGGAAGATATTCATCATACATTCGAAAAAAAAAAAGAAAAAGAAAGAGAGAGAGAAAAGGAATAACGAACCCATAAGAACGATTTTTCTTTCGTTTCGTTTTATCTTTTATCTCTCTCCGACGATTGATAAGAAATGGAGAATAGCAAGCGAATCCCGTGTTTTCCTACACGCGACACCCCTCCCCCTCTCTCCCACCGTTAAAATTATTACGAGCTTATGCGCCACGCAAAGGTTTCCCCGTTTTGTTGTCGAGTGAAGTCCTACACACTACTACTATTACTACCATTACTATTACTGTTACTACTCGTTCGTCTTATCCAATTTCAAAAAAAAAAAAGGAAAAGAAAAAACTTTCCTATACCCTGCTTATGTTATCCTCCATCTTTCTTTCTTTCTCTCTATTTTTTTTTTGGTTTCTTTTTTCTTTTCTTTACTTCGATCATCCCCACTGCGATTTTGTTCCCGACTCCTTTTCTATTTCATTTTATTTTATTTTATTTTATTTTATTTTATTTTTTTCTTTTTTTATTTGCGAAGACCTCGCGGATAAGAAGATTACAAAATGAACGAGCACGTTTCGAACGAGGTTATAAACGAGATAACAAATCGGTCTTGTTTGCACTTGTTAATAAATAATAGAGAAACGGGTTTGTTGTATGCAATCGTAAGAAAAACAATATCAACTTAAACTCGCGTATAAAGTTAAGTCAATAATAATAATAATAATAATAATAATAATAATAATAATAATAATAATAATAATATATTATTTATATAAATGATAATGAAATTAATATAACATTATTCACAAATATTTCTTTTTCAATCGCAAATTGATATACATATATATATATATATATATATATATTATTAATATTAATTTTTACTTTAATTATAAACAAAATATAAGAACGGACGAACGCGTATAGATACCGATAATTGGAAAAATGCGATCATAGAGAATTTTTGAAGTCGATATTCTTTACTATCGATGATTGAAGTTTAAAAAGGAGAGAAAAGGTATCCCCGTTCTTTTTTTTCTTCTTCTTCTTTTCTTATCTGCAAGCCATATACGCGATCCGTAAAAATAGAATAACACAGTGGTATGCGAGACGCGAAGGAAGAAAAGAAGCCATTTGATGTAACAGCTTTCAACAAAGAAATTGAATTAGTATTAGAATGAAATGAAACTAACAAACAAGATAACACAAGTAGATACATATATATATATATATATATATATATATATATATATATATATTCTTTTCTTTTTATTTGATCGATACGTTTATGTCTAATTAAAATTAATTGCAAACATTTTTAAAAATAAACATGAATGTTATATATGTATATAATATACATAATTTTTTTAATTATAATAGACATAATTTTTATCAATGGGAATCAATGGTCCGTCCCATCGGGCGAGTTAAAAAAAAAAAAAAAACTAGGCTATCGAGAATACTATAACAGTAAATATAATAGTTCAAACGTTAAACCACTATTCGGTAGCAGCTGTGTCCTCGAAATAATCGAAAGAGTTTTCTATTTATAGGCAAGCCTTTGTATGTGCGTGTTTGCGTACGCGCGTGCTTGCGCGTGTGTTCTTTCTCTCTCTCTCTCTCTCTATCTATCTATCTATCTATCTATCTTTGCGTAAAAGCGATAAAAAAGAAGGGAAAAAAAAAGAGAAAAAAGAAAAAAAAGAAAACGAAAAAAAGGGAGAGAAAATTAAAAAGCAAACGTGGACTCATTTTTTTATCATCTTCATCATCATCATCATCATCATCATCATCATTATTATTATTATTATTATTATTATTCGTTTTCTTTTTCTTTCTATTTTTCTCTCTCTCTCTCTCTCTTTCTTTATTTTTATTCCATTCTATATATCTGTCATATACAGGGAAAAGGAAAGTTCGAAGGGACTGGTTGAAAGTAAAAGTTTCTTCGAGGAAATAAGAAAAATGGATGGAAATAGGACAAAAGAGGAAGGGGAAGAGGGGTGAGAAGAGGAGGTGTGAGAGGGGGTAAAAGGGTTGAAGGATGATCGACGAGTTTGGAAAGGAACTAAGGGAAAGAGATCGATTTAAAAAAAAAAAAAAAAAAAAAAAAGAAAAATCCTTCGAATCGATGTTCTTCCAAAGAGATCTTGAATTCGATTCGAACGAAAAGGAATTTCTGAAATTTGTCTTAAAAATCAAAATTTATACAATGACGAATGATCGATTGACATTATCGCGAGAACTCGTGTTCGTTCGGAGCGATCACGTTCGAAGAGATCTTGAAATTGGATTCGAACGAAAAGGAATTTCTGAAATTTGTCTGAAATCAAAATTTAACAACGACGAATGACGGATGATCGATTAACATTATCGCGAGAACTCGCGTTTGTTTGGAGCGAGATAGATAATAATACTTCGATGAAATTAAACGATATAATTTTACGAATAGGATTCTTTAAGGGAGGATCAATGAATTTGATCGAGCGGATCGATGAACTTGTAGATGACGACGATAACGACAATAACAAAAACAATAACAACGACGACGACGACGACGACGACGATGATGACTACGCTGAAGAAGACAACAAAGATTACAAGGACGAAGCAAACGACGACAACGAAGAAGAAGAAGAAGAGGAGGAGGAAGAAGAAGAACTCGAACCAACTTCCGTGACGAAAGAAAGAGAAAGAGAAAGAGAAAGAGAAAGAAAGAGAGAATGAGAGAGAGAGAAGCAAGGTCGTTGCCTAGATAACAGTTGCAAGGTACAGTTGCCTCGCATGCCTGCAACATCGAGAAAGAAAGAGAGGGGAAAAAGAGAGAAAGAGAAAGAGAGAGAGAGAGAGAGAGATTGTGTGTGTACGTGCAAGGAAACGAAAGAAAAAGAAAAGGACAGAGAGAGAGAGAGAGAGAGAGAGAGAGAGAGAGAGAGAGAGATGGAAAGAGAGAAGGGTTGTATTATCGGTGTGAAATCTTACGATCTTTTTTTTTGCTCTCTCTCTCTCTCTCTCTCTCTCTCTCTCTCTCTCTCTCTCTCTTGGTCTCCGTCCGTCTTTCGTTAACCACACCGGGTACGACTAACATTAAAAGAACGAGAACGAAGTGATGTAAGAGGGATGTATCTACTGGTATAGTGGGCCCGTCGCTTCCTCGTAATCTCCCCGTTCTTTTCTCCCCCTTCCACGATCGTATCCATAACGTAAGAGTAAGAAGGAAGGACGTAGAGAGAGAGAGAGAGAGAGAGAGAGAGAAAAAAGAGAAAGAGAAAGAGAGTTATGCTATGCGGCGATCCAGGTTGGGCCTGGCTGAATTTAACGTGGCAGGTGCCCGCTGAATGGACAGCGCGCGAGGCCACCATCTTCCCTTTTCCCTCCCCCTCCCTCCCCTACCCCGTCTTTCGCTCCTTCTACGGTCTTCCCTTCTACCTACCTTTAACTTGTACTTTGCCTTCTCTTCCCTTAACTTTCTCCTCTTTCTTTCTATCTCTATCTCTTTCTCTATTTACATCTATCTTTGAAAATCTCTTTACCCATCTCTATCTCTATCTCTCTCCCTATCACTTCTTTTCGTTCGTTTCGCTTATCATTCATCCGACGAATCCGTCCATCGTTTTTTCTTTTCTTCTTTCGTTTTTAGTTTTTCAATTTTTCCGTTTAATTTTTATCAAGGGCGACAAGGCACAAGGCGCAATTAGTATTAATTATCAGTATTAATTCATAATCGTTGTAATTCATTAAGTATCAGTATTAATTCATAATCGTTGTAATTCATTCATATTGCTCATCGATAATACAAGCCGACGTATCGTGATAATTATTTAAAAAAAAAAAAAAAAATATATATATATATATATATATATATCGTGCGGGTGGATACAAAGAGATTAATAAATATTAATTGTTTAAAATTATATCGTTTTTACTTTCCTTTTCTTTTCCTTTTACGTTTCTATAACCTAATCGTAGCTAACGAGGATAGATACGTCGCTTAGAAACAAAAGGGTTAGGATTAGAAACAAGTTCTAATATCTACAGACAGAAAGTCCCACGGCCTTTCTTACTACGGGAGGAAATTTTTTCTTCTTCTTCTTCTTCTTCTTCCTTCTTCTTCCTTCTTCTTCCTCTTCCTCCTTCACCTCCTCATCCTTCACCTCCACATACTTCTTTACCACCACCTTCCCTTTCTTAGCTTCCGCGAGGACTTCGTTTGAAAATCCGCGAGTGTAATTTTGTGAAGCTCGGTTAGGTCTCGCGAGTGAGATAGAAAAAAGAGAGAGAGAGAGAGAGAGAGAGAGAGAGAAGGAGAAGGTTTCTAAAGAATCGTGGGAAAACGTGCGAATGTCTACGGGAAGAACAACGCAGATCGAGCGATCTTTGAGAAGAAATGATTTCCCTTTAACCTTGCTCGTTTCAATTAGCTTTGAAAACGTTGCCTGCTTGCACAACAATATCTTGATGAACAGTTACGGATGAATGTTTTAACTTGTTATTATTATTATTATTATTATTATTATTAGTTCTTCTTTTTTTTTTTTTAATTATTTTTTTATTAACCTCGAACGATACACGTCGAAGGATACAATGCATACTCGGGTTATCGAGGGTAAGTAAAAAAGAAAAATAAAAAAAAGATGAAAAAGGGGATGGGGTTTGCCTCGTTAAATTGTCATTGGAAATCGAAGAGTTAAAACTCTCTCCCTCCTTCCCTCGTAATCTAAATGTAACTCTCTCCGGGTACGCAGTGTAAAAACGAAAACAAAAAAGGAAGAAGAAAGAAGAAGACGAAAAAGAAAATCTCAGAATATTATGATTTACATTTAAATTACAGTTTCATTCTGATTTCACGTTTGATTAGCTGAATCTATATATATATATATATATATATATGTTTGTGTGTGTGTGTGTATGTATATTTATTCGGTCGATATTTCGTTTCGACCGAAATAAAATCAAAGTACCCGTTGATATTAAGCCCGGGAGATAAAAGTTGTACGTTGAGTGCGAAAGAGGATTGAACACGCGAAAAGCAAAAAGAAAATATGAAAAAGAAGAAGAAGAAGAAGAAGAAGAAGAAGAAAAAAAAATCAAATTAACGAGGAAAGTTTAGCAAAGAGTTTCCTTTTCGTATTTGCACGTCCCCTCTCCCGTTAACGAAGTTTCTTCTTCGATGATTCGAAGTATGGCAGAAGAAGAAAAAGAGGAGGAGAAGGAGGAGGAGGAGGAGGAGGAGGCAAAAGAGGAAGAAGAAGAAGAAGAGGAGGAGGAGGAGGAGGAGGAGGAGGAGGAAGAGACGTACAACGGTGGTTTTGGGTCAATACAGACGGGGCCCGGAGTGTTTGACGAGTTTTTATCACCGACAACTTTCGGAATATACTCTTTTAGTTTTCGAAGGCGTAACGTGGAAGACACGGATACCTTTTTGGAAGTAAGTATCATAAGTGTATAAGTGTGCACGAATACACACACACACACACACGCATATCCATACATCGATGGATATGCTCACGTACTCACGATACTCTACTCGTTAATATATTACACTTATGAGTGAAAAGAGGGAATCGGGTACGTATTAAAAAGCGAGATCGAACGATCGACGAAGTCGAGGATGAAAATTTTGAAGATTACTCCCTTTTTTTTTGTTTTGTTTTTTTTTTTTGGTTCGGTTTAGCGGTTCGCCAACGAATAAAAACGAGAATGATACGAGGAGTTAAAAGTCTCAATTCTCTCGTCGTCGTCGTTGTCGTCGTTGTCGTTGTCGTTGTCGTTGTCGACACGCCCCAACACCGGACCAATCCTGAAACGAGTCCTTGCGGTTAATACCGCGACTTCGTAAGAATACACGAAGCTCGCAATATGCCGGGAGAGCTCATGCCGAGAATCCAGTCCTCCCGATATGCGCGATGATCACGAACGTAACCATGTAAATCTATGTACATATGCTTTTATACGTATGTTTGTGCGTGTGTGTGTTTTTGCATGTGTTGTGTAAGCAACACACCGAACGAGCGAGCGAGATCCCCATACGTTTCTAATAACGCGTAGCTCGACAAATTTCACATCTCTTTGCTTCCTTAAAGAGAACTCTAACAAAATCTCTATTCAAACGATCGACTCTACTCGAGAAACTCGGTCAAATCATGCATTAGCTCTTTTCACATTTTTTTTTTTTTTCTTTCTTTTCCTTTTTTCCATTCGTTCCTATAACATACTTCGAAAAGAAAATTAATTCCATTACGATATATACAATATAAATATAATAAATATTTATTACGGTTGATATCGTAATAAATTTTTTGATTAATAATAATAAACTTTGAATAAACTTTAAAATAATAATATACTTTTGTTAAACTTTATTTGATAGTAACACTTCTCATTACTGCATATTGAATGAAAAGAAGGAAAGGAAAACTGAAGGAGAAAAATTGACGAAAAATGTGCACCGTTCGCCTTCGAAAATTTTCATTACGACAGCAACGAAAATGAACGAGAAGAAAGAAAAGAAACTAATAAAAAACTAAGGAAAGAGAGAGAGAGAGAGAGAGAGAAGTCCAAACGGAAGAGATAAAATATAAAACAACGTGGATATACCTTCGCCGTATCGAATATTATAATTTGATTAAATAAATAGGTATAAAGCAAAAAAAAAAGAACAGGAGAGAGAGAGAGAGAGAGAGAGAGGGAGAGGGGGGAAACATTTAATCGACCTTCAAAATATTCATTAGAGATAAAAGTAAACGGAAAGAGAAAGAGAGAGAAAGAGAGAGTCAGAGCTCTTATGGGGGAAGAAAACGAAGAGGACGAAGAAGAAAAAAAAACATAAAAAAGAAAAAGAAACGAGGAAGGGAGGGAGGGAGGGAGTTGGCTCGATGGTCGCTTATCAGTTCGTTTCGATGCGGTATACATACCGCGAACTTTAGCGCAAGAACGCCTCGAGAGATCGAATCGAATCGAATCGAATCGAATCGAATCGATTTGTCGTGCGCATGTCGACTGTACAACCTGTCGAGAGTAAGACACAGATAGAGAGAGAACGAAAGGAACAGAAAGAGAGAAGAAGGAAGAAATGAAGAAGGAAAGGAAGAAAGAAAGAAAGAATAAAAAAAAAGAGAGAGATTTCTTTCGAAAGAAATTCGTAAAGCGCCGAACGAAATCCATGAGGCCCTTTTCGTGAAGAATCTTCACAAAGTTAGGCATCTCTCTCTCTCTCTTCTCGTCGTTCTCCTTCTCCTTCTCTCTCTCTCTCTCTCTCTCTCCCTCTCCCCCTCTCTCTCTCTCTCTCTCTCTCTCTCTCTCTCTCCTTAGTCTTCTGCGTTTCCGCTAAGGCTCAAAGCTGGGAGAGAGCCTCTTCTTCCCCGCGAGAAGGACGTAAACCCGTCAGTGTGCTTTAGCCTCTTAATAGTCCGACCTTGAGCCAGAACTAAGGAGTGCCTTTGCTACGAGAAGGCAACCTTCGATGTGCCTTCGTCTCTCTTTCTCTCTCTCTCTCTCTCTCTCTCTCTCTCTCTCTTCGTCTCTCTCTCTCTTTCTATCCATCCATCCATCCATCCATCCATCCAACCATCCAATCCATCCATCCTTTTCTTTCGGGGTTCGGCTTACAAGTGGCTCCGTGTGACACACAAGCCTTATAACACGTCCAATTTACGACTAGAGTTAGAAACACGATAGATAAATAGATAGATGGATAGATGGATAGATAGATAGATAGATAGATAGATAGATAGATAGATAGACAAATAAACAGATAGATAGACCCATCCAGGCCCTAAGGGATTTAACGGAATTCCGTGAGTCTTCGTTAGAGATCCTTTTTTTTCTTTCTTTCTTTCTTTTTTCTCTTTTTTTTCTGTTCTCTTTTTCTCTTTCTCTCTCTCTCTCTCTCTCTCTCTCTCTCTCTCTCTCTCTCTCTCTCTCTCTCTCCCCTTCGAAAGATCGCTTTCGAAAAAATTCATTGGTTCGACGCGCGACCACCATCTCGCGGCTTTCTTGCTCGCTTGCTTCTATTCTTGAAGGGCTCACCCTAAAACCCCCTAACCCTCCTATACCTCCCCCTCCTTCCCCCAACTCAACATCATGATTAGGCTAATATTTTTTCTTTTTTTTTTTTTTTTTTCATTTCGATCGATTCGTTCTAACGACGCGTGTACTCCTCGCGAAGTAACGGTAGTTAATTATTATTAATTATTTTTTCTTTTATATTGTATGTATATAATACGAATGATACCTCGAATCGCGAGCGTATCTATACGATAATTATATTAATCGATGGAATCGACAACGAACGATGATTATTACGATCGGGAGATCGATTAAGATGGGTATCGATTTTTGACGTATGAAGGAGGGCGGGAAATTTGAATGGGGAAAAAAATTTCGAACGAGAACGAATGAATCTATCCCCCGTCTAGGAAAATTTAATCTCTTAATCTTTCGGGATTTTCGTTCGTTCGAACGAACGAAATGAATAATTCATTTACGTTTTGGAAATGAATAGAAATAATAAATGCGAACGGAGGATGAAGGCTTTACGATGAATCGATGAATCGTTAAAAAGAGAAAGAGAGAAAATAAGAGGTACGATGTCTTTCTAATTTAAGAAAAAAAAAAAAAAAAGAAAAAAAGAAAAGAAAGTGAGAAAGAAATTATCTATTAAATTAAATTATTTATCTATTAATTTCATCGCGACAATGAAATAAAATCTATTCGACGAATTGCTCCATTTTTGATTGGATCATTTGATCCAAAGGAAATCCAAGAAAAGGATAGATAAATAAAATAAATAAATAAATAAATAAGACAAAGTAAACGGATGCATAATGATGCACTTATGACAGGCATAACGAACGAACGAACGATCATATTTATTTATTTCTTGAATTATTGTTTCCCTTCTTTCCACTTTCTAAGATCGATCCTTTCAAAACTAAAGAGATCACGTCGAGACGAATAATCAATCAATCAATCAATAAATAAATAAATAAATCAATCAATCAATCAATCAATCAATCGATCGATCAATCAATTAATTAATTAATTAATCGAGACATGTTTCTAACGTTAAAAGACATCGAAGTATTCCCGATGATCGATTGATCCAACGATCCGATTAATTTATTTGTTCGTTGATTCACGTAAAAATAATCAACGTCGACGAATAGAGAAAATTCGAAATTATCGGATCGATAGGTGTACTCGAACGAATTCGATTAACGACGTCGATATCGAGAAATCGAAGATGGAGAAAAAGAGAGAGAGAGAGAGAGAGAGAGAGAGAGAGAGACTATACACGATCGATTCTCGCGATCTTCGGATCTAAAACGTACGACGCACGTCCGAAGAGACGAATCGATCCATGCCGCGAGAGATCCAGCGAGATGGAATGCGTTCGAGGGAGTAACGGATACAAAATATCTTGCGTACACGAATCGCGAGGCCACTTCTCTTTCTCTTTCTCTTTCTCTTTCTCTCTCTTTCTCTCTCTCTCTCTCTCTCTCTTTCTCTCAGGGACGCCGACGTAAGCATCGAAATCCACTAGAAGAAATTACTCGTTGGCCTGTTATTGAGCAAACGTTAGAGATCTATCGATAATAATACATCTAAAACTAATCTTTCTAATCTTCTCTCCATCTCTTCTCCATCTCTCTTAATCGCTCTTCAATCCTCCACGTAAAATCTTTCGACTCGAAACAAAATATCGAATTAATTAACGACGAAATTTTCGATCTCAAAATATCAATCGTTCCTTATATCCGTAGACAGAAGCGCGACAACGTGAAATGTTTTCTTTTTCTTTTTCTTTCTCAAAATAAACAAAACATCATCCTCGTTATATACTTGTTTAAAAGAAAGAAAAAAGAAAGAAAAAATAAAATAAAATAAAATAAAAATCCTCGCTACATACATACATACAGAGAGAGAGAGAGAGAGAGAGAGAGAGAGAAAGAGAGAGTTATTTGTTTATTCATTTGGACGCGAGTCTCGCGAAATGCATTCGTTCGTATAACGAAATATTAAATATTACCAATATGATTGTTTAAACCATTCAAAGTATTTCGTAAAAGTTTGTCGCATCGTAAAAAAAAAGAAAAGAAAATATTTAAGCGGCCTACTTTGGCTGAGAGAGACGACACCCTTTATATTCGATTTACCAAAACGAAGACCTTCCTCCATCGTAGAACAGATCCCTTGAAGAATCCCTTGGAAAAGGCGGGGGGGAGGGTAGGGGGTTAGAGAGCCCGGAAGACGTCGAACGGCCACTGGCCTGCGTTCCCGTTCGAGACTACTGTCTATGGTTAGGAAAACGCGAGTCCAACTTGGCGAACAGAAGCCATAGAAAACAACGATGCGATGCGATAAACGTGACGAAAGAAAATAGGGAGAGGTTGGAGGTGGTGGAGGTGGAGATGGAGGTAGTGGAGGTGGTGGTTGCGAGCAGTGATCGGCTAAGATGATAATCTCATAAACCGGAATGAGCCACGCGTCGTATTATATTTTCTTATTTTATAAAAAAAAAAAAAAAGAAAGAAAGAAAAAATCCACGCGTACGGTGTTAGCGCGAATTATTCTTTATTTCCTTCTCTTTCGATGTATTTCTTTCTTTTTATTTTTTTTTGTTTTTTTTTTTTTTTTTGCAAAAACACGAATACACGTCGACGATACGTAAGCAATATTACGATTGGAAGATAAAGTGCTCTTATCATAAAATTAAAAATCCTAAATATATATATATATATATATATATATATATATATGGGTTATTGATATTGCGTATAATGTATAAAAAAGATAAAAAATAAGAATCGCATTATAATCGATAGCAAGTTTATCGAATGGTAACTATCGAATAACCGCTCGATTCGAGTTCAGCGTCTCGGCGCGAAAATTCAAAACTTACGTCATACAAAATCGATCGATTTGGAATATCGGTAATCTTCGCGACGTTAAAACATTTACTTCGAGATACATACATACATTTACACGTACATACATACATACATACATACATACATACACACATACATATGTACGACCTTGAATAATTTAATCGCACGTAATTAACTAATCCGAAATATTCTATCCGAATGGATTTTAATCGACGAATAATATAACCTACGAACGAAACATCGAACGAATATCCACACCCACTCCTCCCCTCCTCCTCGATCCTATTTTAATCCTAACCTCTTAACGCAATCGAATATTTGTTGGATAACATTTAAACGAAGCTTCCGCTCGATGACGATCGAATGAAAAAAGAATAATAAGAATAATAATAGTAATAATAAAAAAAAAAGAAAAGTCTGGAAGTTCGACAGAAAGAGAGAGAGAGACGTACACGTTTACGAAAGGAAAAAGGAAAAAAAAGAAAAATTCATACCTTTTCTCGTTTCTCTTTCTTTCGCTCATTTTCGTAATAGGTTAGTTAAAATTTGTTCGCGAGCCAAATGGTAAACACCACCATAGAGACGTTTTAGTCGAACGGAGAATAATATCTTGATCTTCCTTCTCATAATCCCCTCTTCCTCCCCTTCACGCCAGGCACCTGTCCCCTTCCTCTCCCCTTCCCTTCCCTTCCCTTCCTCTTCCTCTTCCTCGTCGCGTCGATCGAACCGTTGAAAAGGTAACGTACTTATCGATCGTCCCCTTTCGAAAAGAAAAAAAAAAGAAAAGAGAAAGAAAAACGTTTGCACACACACACACACACAACGCATCTGCTCCTCTCGTGCGAATACAACTTCGTATCCGAAACGACTCTTCTTATCTCGAAAAAAAAGAAAGGAAAAAACTATAATATAACATACGATTCATTTCGTCCGTATATTTTTAAATATACGACGCGCGCGCGAACTAGGCGCGCGTGCGTATGATTTTTAAAATTAAACATAAAAGTAATGAGAAAGAGAAAAAGAGAAAAACAATAGATAAAAAAAGAATAATTTGTTCGATTGCGTGGGTTATGTTAACCTATAACTACGTTCGACGAAATATATATATATATATATATATATATATATATATATATACATTAGCATCAGGGGAAAAAGCGTCATAAAGGACTTAATTTAAAATGAGGTTAGAAAAGAATAAAAGAAAAGATAAAACGCGCGAGAGATATTGGTTGTGGTCCTCGTTTGAATATCGTCTAAAAACGAATGTCGAAAGAAAGGAAAAAGAAAATAAAGTCAAAGACAAATAAAATCAAAAAAAAAAATGATAAAAGTAAAAAGGATACTTACGGGAGAGAAATAAAAAGAGAGAAGGTGACAAGAGTTCGTGATACGGTCGATAAAACGCGGGAAAATTCGTGTGTCCATTTAATAAATGCGTTATAATTATTCTTCGTCGTTTCGTACTCCGTATTTTATTTTATTTCTTTTTATTATTCTTCTTTTATATTTCGAGTAGAAAAACGTCGACACTTTACCGATCGATTCGATCGAGTGTGTTTCTCTCTAACGTTCGATCGTAAATATATATATATATATATATATATATATATATATATATATATATATATATATATATATATACATATGTATGTACATGTACATACATGTAATATATGATAATATATATCTATATATATATATATTTACATGCATACATAAATATCATACACATGCAGCATAAACGGATAGATTATATACATACGTACGTACTTTATATACATACATACGTAACGTCAAATTGATCGCGGCGTGATCGATTTTCGAAGAATCGATCGTACGAAAGACGATCGTCTTCTTGTTTCGAGAAGAAGAAGAAGAAGAAGAAGACGAAGAAGAAGAAGAAGAGGAAGAAGAAGGATCGAATACGTTCGGAAGAAAAATTATAAGTCGAACGGGAGGAATATATACGAAGGGAGTTGTATAGTTTGATGGTGGAGAGAAGGGAGAGAAGGAAAGAAAGAGAGAGAGAGAGAGAGAGAGAGAGAGAGAGACAGAGACAGACAGAGAGAAAGAAAGAGAGAGAGGGAGAGTAGAGAGAGCAGAGCGCGCAGAGCGCGCGAAAGAAGATAATAAGAAAAAGGAACCAAGAAGAAGAAGAAGAAGAAGAAGAAGAGGAGGAGGAGGAGGAGGAGGAAAAAGGATGAAAAAAAAGGAGAAAAAAAAGAGAGAAGAAAAAGGGTTTAGGGACGGGACGGAGGGGCCCTTAAATCGAAGTCGCAAGGTCGAAAAAGGGTCCAGGGACTTTGGGAGTCCGTCCCTGAGCTCTCTCTCTCTCTCTCTTTCTCTCTTTCTCTCTCACGAGCGAACGCGCGGTTAAGCGAAACCGGGCGAGCTGCTAACTCACCTCGTGCCACATTCCGTTGCTTGCTGGCTTCCCCGAACGTTTTCGTCGTCCGACGTTTCGTCGTAATCGATGCGACGAATAAAAATAATAATAATGATGACGATGATGATGATAACGATAACGATAACGACGTGACCGACCGATGACAGTTATTCAAAAAAAAAAAAAATATATATATATATATATTATGTATAACTAAAACGGGCCGATCGGACGGGGAACGGGACACCTTTTAGAGATCATCCGAAACTTTGTGATCGGCGAAACACCCGCGCACTTGCCACTACTCTACCGACACTTGATCTTTTCTTCTCTTCTCTTCTCTTCTCTCCTTCTTCTTTTCTCTTCCCACCCTCCCCCAACCACCCCGCCGCCTTTACCCCACTCCTCTTCGTTCTCTTCTACTATCTTGCTCTCCTTCTCTTTCTCTTTTTCACTGCGTATCTTCTTCCTCTTCCTCTCTCACTCTCTTTATATCCCTTCCTTTCTCTCTCCCTCTCTCTCTCTCTCTCTCTCTCTCTCTCTCTCTCTCCTTTTCCTCTCGTCACAGTTTCGTAATTTCAAACGCGAACCGATCGCGCGCTAAAAATCAAATAACTCGTTTTTGTCGTACGGAATAATATTCACGGATCGATTTCCAAACCTTCGAACGTTATAACATTGGCGATAATAATAATAATAATAATAATAATAATAATAATAATAATAATAATAACAATGACAATAATAATAATATAATAATTGTTACTATAATAAAAATATTAATAATAATAATAATGATGATGATAATATCAATATTAATAATCGTCCAATAGAAGAAGAAAAAAAAGGACGAGAAGACGAAGAAGAATAAGAATAAGAGTAGGAGGAGGAGGTAAATGAAAATGAAAAAGAAAAAAAGGAAGAAGCCGATGGTGGTGTGCGGGCAGCTGCTGGTTTTGCTGGCGCGCGCGCTAAACCGTGTTCCTGTTACTATCGCGTTGCCGCAATCTTCGCGATTATGTGTACTATACAAGGGGGGGAAAGCAGCTCGTCCGTCGTATATCCAAACTTATAATATATGCGTCGCGCTGCACGGTCGAACGTCGACTGAGGCGGCCGGTCGAGCCAAGCGACCGGCGAGGCAAACGCGCAGGACTGGCCCATCTCTCGCGCGCGCCAGGGGCCGTACCACCTCTCCTCTCTACGCATCCCCTCCACCATCGTCCATCCCCACTCCTACCTACCTATCTCTCGCGACCTACCCAGGAACGGCGCGAGTTATAACTTCGCCCTACGCGATACCCGTTCACTAACGATGGGACTAATATACTCGCCGCCAATTTTTTTTTTCTCTTTTTTTGTTTTTTTAAATATATATATATGTATATGTATGTAGGTATGCTTGAGCGTGTATATATGTTTATATATATACACGTTCATATATATATATATATATATACGATTATTCGAATATTTTTACTTATTTATCCGAGTAACTGGATATGGTATTATAGTGTAACACACACAACAGTATATATATATATATATATATATATATTGTGGTGTTAGTGTGTATGTGTATATATGTATAGACGATTATTAAAAATTCAGATTATTATAGGTGATATTTATATAATAATACTAATAGAGTATATACGCGTGTATGTGTCTGTGTAAGTATTGGGTGTATATATTGCTTGAATGTTACATTATTTCTATTACTACACTACGATCGATAATTATATACAGAAGCACGTATATAAGCAACGGACACTCGTAAACCGGATCGATATGAATCAACCACAATTTTATTTTGTAATACAATTGGTTTTACAGAATGTCTTGTTTCAGTGAAATATATTGAGAATATACATAAAGGATAATATAATGCGTACGTACGTATAGTTTTCTTTAATCGTACATTAAATCCAAAATATTGAAATAATAGATGTTTCCTCTCGATAAAGATAATTTACAACATTCACCACTTTTTTTTTTCTTTTCTTTTCTTTTTTTCTTTTTTTCTCTTTTTCTTCTTTTTCTTTTTTTTGTTTTTGTTTTCGTTTATTTTTTATACTGTTTCTCCTTTAATACCTTAAAACTAACCGACAATTAATTATTAGGTTCAAAGTTCAACACATTTACATGTGACGCATTTATTTTTCTTTTTATCAAGTCAATATCTTTACGTACGCTCTTCTATAAACAACCTACGCCATAAGTTTTCTTGATCGCCACGCTACAAATCTCTAAAAATTTTGTATTACGAGACATATAACGCTTAAATACGTTTATGCTTATAGGCAGGCTAAATTAAATTGAAATTGAAAAAGAAAAAAAAAAGAAAAAGGAAAAAGAGATGATAATAATGATAATTAAAAAAAAGGATGGTGCATATCAACGTGAAGAATAACAGAAAAAATATTGATTTTTTTTTTGTTATTTTTGTTTATATATATATATATACTATTTGTTTATATATATATATATCTTTTTCTTTGTTCATATGTATATATATATACATATATATATGCATACATATATATATATATATATACACACACACAGAGCAGTTATACTCTCCAAACTTCCATGGAAAATATTTATCCAACTAGCTTTCGTTAAATTTTCTTTATAATATATAAATTTATATTTTCGAAATGACAGAAAGAAGAACAAGCTAAAACGTATCGCTATTATTATACGTTTTCAACGTAAAACTCGCATGAAACTAAACAAGGTATGCATTATGTTATACGTCTAATATATATATATATATATACATATACATATATATATATATATATATATATATATATATATTTATCGTAATTTCTGCATTTATTTTTCTTAAAAATGTATTAATAATTTGTATATTATGATTTATAATACAGGTGAATATACCTCCTATTGTATAATTATTATAATAATTATATTATTATTATTATTATTATTATTATTATTAATATTATTATAATTATTATTATTATTATAATTATTATTATTATTATTATTATTATTATTACATTTATGAAAAACCGATTAGAGAATATATCATGGATAAAGCCCGAAGCAGTACAATTAGCAGCAGCAATCTATTTTCCATGCAGGTTTGATCGTTTCTAAGAAACACCAGAAATAATTTCCAAGTGCGATAGATATATATATATCAACAGAGTTTTATATTTTTTTTTGAGCACATCAAAAGTACAAAAAAAGGAAGAAAAAAAGAAAGAAAGAAAGAAAGTAAGAAAGAAAGAAAAAAGAATAAAAAAATGTGGGTGGGTGGAGGAAGGTAGGGTGAGAGGGAGTGAGGGAGGGAGGGTAAGAGAAAAGGAAGAAAAACATTCAAGGAGATTCGGCTTTCATGGGTGAGGGAAACGGATTTTGAAATGTAATATCATAAAACTGCTGATACTTGTTGATTGTTGTCCTAGTTAAAAAAAAAAGAATTGATCGGTAAAGAACTGAGCGAGTACTATAATCGGATTAAATGTACAAATGCATATTAAACGTGTCAGTATTATGTATTCTGTCAAGATTCAGATTAGAAGTTTATAATTTTTCAATAGCCAGTTACCTCGTGTATCTTTCTTCATGCCAGTCGTAAGAGGTAAATAAGGATATAATTAAAGATAGTAATGGAATAACAGTACTGCAGATTGGTGGTTAGCTCATAGATACTTGTCCATTAGCCAATAGTCTCTCAACAGCAGCATTTATATCTCCAAAAGTAGCGATCAAAGCTATAAAAGATAAAAAAAAAAAAGAAAGAAAACAAAAAAAAAGAAATATACCCAATTAAATCGTGGACGTTACGTATAATCCCCCATCGTGGTTTAAACCAATCGACGGAGTTCAATTAGATCATAGACATTCAATACCTTGTAAATTGGCATCTCTGTTCACAAAACCCATAGCCGTAAGTTGTTCTAATTGTGCTCTGTAACGTTCTTCCGGTGGTGGTACAGATTGACCATCGACTTCAACTCCTTGATTTAGTGCCATTGCTGATACCTGATATAAGAAAGAGAATATTTCGTAATCGAAATATAATAAGATAAATGATAAACCACATTGTATGTAGATATTGTATGTTGCTTAAAACGGTAAGACGTATATAGACGATATATACGTATATATAAGTACCATGCGAGCCATAAATTGAGAAAATGCATCCTGCTGATTCGTATCCGTTGTTTGTCCCGTCGATGGATTTGAAGTTGTGGTAGCTGTATTACCCGTTGTTGCCGGTGCGCTAGGTACGGTTAGTCCTAAGCTATATAATTATAACGAATCATTTGATTTTTATATATCGTCGATGATCATATAAATACCAATTGAAGTGTAATATTCATCCGATGAAATCCCATGAATACGTGGAAGAAGATCAATACTTAATCACTTACTTTTCAACGAGTTCGGGTGCAACGGTTCGCAGCTGCTCCATGCCCTGTTGGATTTGCATAATGGCGGCTAAAGCATCAGGATTAGTTACGACATTTTGTATCTGTGGATTTTGCATCTGTTGTATAAAAGCCGGCATCATAGCGCGCATTTGTTCTTGCATTTGTGGATTTGACCTAAGAAATGGATTTGCAGCTATCACTCTACTGGCCATGGCTGGATCGGCTGCCATAGCTTCTAATACGGATCTTGTATAAGGGGCATTTAACATGTTTCTCATTAATTGAGGATTCTCCATCATTTGCGCGGCAAGACTTTGCATTCCTGGTGAATCTAAGAGGCCTCTGCCCTGACCTTGTTGTTGGCCCTGATTAGAAGTTTCATTCTGACTTTGATTCCAGGGATTTGGTAAAGGATCTCTATTCTCTTGACCTTGCTGTGGATTGGTTTGTGCATCTTGGTTGTTGCTGTTTTCTACCAATGCAGCGAAAGGATTACGCTCGTTTGCCGCTGCAGCAAGCATAGGTTCTTGAATATCTCTATACATGCGGCGTAAAGCGCTGTATCCACCAGGAATACTCTCAAGATTAGATAGAGCACGATCGTGCGAACGCATTAGCTCTTGTAGCATAGACGGATTACGGGCTAGCTCCATTGTTTGTCTATAGAGAAATATATATATTTTTCTTTTTTCATCTCATTTTCTTACTTATCGGATAAAACTTGTTAAATAACTTCAACCGTTGCCATTACTTTCTTTCTGTATAATTATAATTATTTGTCTTAAGTTGTTATACGCATACCTTAAAAGTTCTGGATTATTTAGCATGTGACTAATTTCAGGATTACTTTGCATAAGTTCCTGCATTTGGGGATTAGTTGTGACCAAATTGCGCATATTCTCTGGATCGTTCATAAAACTCTGCACCAATGGATTATCAAGAACCTGACGCATTGTTTCTGGATTAGACAATAATTCACGCTGTAAACGTTGCTGCAAATCTATAAAGTTGGCAGAACCTAATCCAAGAGATTCTAATCCCATAAGTCCGCCTAAGCTACCAAGACCAAAAGGACTGGCGCTTATATCGGCTGGAACATGAAATACAAAAGAATAAGTATTTCATCGTATTGTAAAATGTTATGATGTAGTATATATAGAATCTATACCTATATATACATATATATATATACGAATAAATTGCACATACACTGACATCTCTGTTCAATATCTTACATTTTTTTAATTCTAACATCTTTAATCGGAAAGAAATTATGTCGTTAAAAATGTTGAAATTTTATATTCTTCTTGTTCTACCGATCATGAATTTGATTAAATATCTCGGAAGGAAAGAAGAAGAAGAAGAAAAAGAAGAAGAAAAAGGAATATATATAAATTTATGTAGGAACTAGTCGACGAATGATAGAACTTTAATATCGTACCTTGGGGTCTCTGAGATGATATGGACTCTTGGTTTTGGTTGGTTGGTGTACGGGGTGCTTTGATAACCAAATGTACGGTCAAACCATCCTTGACATTATGTGTAGTAAGTGTTTCATGATCTTTCATAATCTTTCCGGAGAATATCAGACACAATTGATCTGTCTGAGCGTTAAACTTCTTCGAGACCGCCTCTTTAAACTGTTTATTTAAAGGGAGAGGAACAAAAAAAAAGAAAGAAAAAGGCAATTATTAAAACTAACCCACGAATGACAGCTGATGTCGAATCGTACAACCTAACACGATCGCATTAGCATCGGGCTATAAATGAAATCTTAATGACACTTACATCCTTAATCGTTGCATCCTCCTCTATTTCAACGCTCTGTTTTTCTTTCGGCGTTTTAACATTAATAGTGATCTTCTTCCGATTCTCTTGCCCTTCTGCCATCTTGATTTGGTAGATGACTCGTTACTTTCGACGCTTTCAATTCTCTCACGTCGGAATTCTCAATTGCGCACAAAACTTTTCCACAACCTCGGCTTCTAGCACGCCACCTCAAAATCACAGAGGTTCAATTTCTTCACAATTTTCGAAGAAACTACTTCCGAATTTTGTCTAACAAGTTATACCAAAGAACTACAAAAGTCAACATAGAAGGGCCAACTTGATCAACTATTCTCTACGCTGAAAGATATATAATACGAGATACGAGGAAACCGCAATACATATACGCACACGTCAAATATTCGACGAAATTTCAATTAACATGTAGAGAGAGAGCGAGAGAGAGAGAGAGACAGAAAGAGAGAGAAAGAAAATTAAGGACGTATGATTTAATATATCGATATATATATATATATATATATATGTACGTATATATATATATGCATATATATATATATATGTCGTATCTCTATTGAATATCCTCGGTTTAATGGAAAATATATATATTTTTTATATATATATACATATATATCTTATCGTATTTAGCCGATCTGTTTTTTAATTACCTTTTGTATCGAAAAATCATCGATTTGCGAGCTTCTAGGTTATGTTACGTTGCCACAAGTACAACGTAAAAGTACTGGTTTTATTTAATCCACACGTATGCTATAAAAGGTACAGGTGGGGTGTTGCCTGGTACATATGTATATATATATATATATATATATATATATATATATATATATATATATGTATGTATGTATGTATGTATACGTGCTTGGAAATAAATAATTAAAAGCCATTTCAAATTTTCAATAAGGGATATATGATAAAAGAGTTTTAAGGTAATATTATAGGTTAGATAAATAATATATTTGTATTAATGGTTATTGATTTTGCAAAATCATCATAGATAATAGGATAATTATTTCTAATCGATATATTTTAGTGTTACCACCGGCTGTATATATGTATATATATATATATATTTTTGTCCTGGTTGCTTTTATATTACCACGTGGAAGCTTTTAAGTGGTATTTTATCTTATGAAAAGTATGTACAGTATATACAACAGTAATTCGTACGTATAACATTGCGAAATAGTCGATGATGTTGCACGTTAAATTATTTTCGATGATCCCGGATGATTCACACTGGTTCGCATTAATTTCTTTTTTTTTTCTAATCAAGCAAGCAATATATATACTTTTGTTCATATCAAAGCATTTTATTTTTGCCAGGGTACTCCTATAAGATTTTAAAATAAGGATTAAAAAGTGACGGGCATGATAAATAAAATGTCAAATATATAGCCTTTGTTAATACTCAAAAACATTTACTTTAAAGATACAATTTTTAACTTTAAAAAAAAAAAAAAAGAAAAAAAGAGAAAAGGAAGGAAGAAAAAAGAAAAAGAGAGAGAGAAGAGAGAGAGAGAGTAATAGGAATGGTTAGAAAGAAAAAACATTCTGTCATTTAGAATTTCTTTGTGGAAAAAGATATTGTTTCCACGAATTTATTTCAGAAAAGTCAATTTTCTTTTTCTATGGGTTTCCAACCCCTTCGTCGTATTCCCGCCCGAGCAGAACTTGAGCAGCTCTTTAGACGGACGTGTATCGTTTGTTATCTCTTCAATTTGAGATAGCAGCAGATAATAGACATTGCACGAGCATCGATTGTGCTCAACCATGACTTTTGCTAGATGCTTTCCATTTTGTATGAAATGATTCTATATGTTCGATGTTAACACCTAATGATAACAACGTTAATAATAACAAAACAAATATATACATACATATATATATATATATAAAATATACGTGTACACACACATACCATACATACAAAGTTAGATATTCCAAATCAATTTATTATTATTATTATTATGATTATTATTATTATTATCATCGAATATAAATTACCTGCACTTTTTGCTAATCCATCGGGACTAAAAGTAAAACTTCTTTTTTCATCTGGACTACAACCTGTAAGAAGTGTTACGACCGGAGCTTCCGCGTCGTTTGTCAATCCAACCTTCGTTTGCTGCGTGAGATAGTGACAGCATTCGATTATTTGAAAGAATAACCATGCCTCTTTATCCTTCGGCCTTGGACCTTTGATCAAAGGAAGTGCTAGTCGTTCGTGCGGTCTTTGAGCCCTTAAAAACCTCGATCCCTTTCGAAGTTGTGTCTCTAACCATCTCGTTGCCTCTCTTGCACGACCACTTATTCGTTTTACTTCATCCAAAGCGGAGACAACTATAAAATAACATTTTTTTGTTTAAATATATATACATATATATATATATATGTATGTATATCAATGCGACGTTAGATAATATTATAAAATATAACGTATTTTATTAAAGTATACATCAAACTGTTTTTACCAACGGTAGGAATGACCACAATGAATTTCTTTGCGTATACCAAACGCTTAAGAGCCGGTGTGTGTTTGGCTAATGCTTCATGATCAGGTACCAAATACGGTGACATCAATCTAGATCGCAAACGAGTCTCCAATGCTCTCACTTCGGCCTTTAACCAAAGTCTACCCATGTGTCTCATTAACTTCCCCTTTGAATGATTTGCTTCCAAGTCTTTACCATCTAGATTATCGCCCTTTATTGCACTAGAAACATTCGTATTGATCGTTACGAACAATTTGTTATCGACGTCATACTTTATCCCAGAATCTTTGGTCGAACTTAGATAATGTCCAAATTCAATCAATTTCAATGCCCTCAGGAGTATCTCCATTTGTTTGTTCATCTTACACTTATGCAATATCTTCCAATTTAAACTCTTTTGAGCGTCTTCCAATATATTAACACCTCTCAAATCTAAATCTTCCGGAAGTGGAACGAGTTTAACGAGCCTTTGCAAGTCCTCGGTACTCGAAACGAATATCGTGTTCGTATCCCAGTCTCTCAAAATAACATCCGTATTAATGTTTATTAAATTCAACAATATCGTTATACGTTTAAGCAATATCTTTGAACTTCTTGCGCAAAGCCTTATGATATCGTGATTACTTCTCAACCAATCGCAACAAATTTTTATCGACGCAAGTATACCTTGACCTTCTAAAATTTTCAAACTGTCGTTCGGCTTAATATTGTGTTTTCTCAACTGTGCGAGCATGTGGGTAACGGTATTCGTTGATCCACCGCTTCCGTCCAATAATGCATTGCTGCAATCGATATTCGTCGTTACAGTCGCAGTACTACCTTTAGTGTTTTCTATCGATTCTTTATTGTTCGTCGATTGTAAATCTTTTTTGTCGTCAC
The DNA here is from genome assembly GCA_911387685.1 of Dolichovespula media. Taxonomy (NCBI): domain Eukaryota; kingdom Metazoa; phylum Arthropoda; class Insecta; order Hymenoptera; family Vespidae; genus Dolichovespula; species Dolichovespula media. Next base: position 1,416,619 of record OU426873.1, read on the forward strand.
CTTTAACATTTCTACCGTTTTGTAAATGGCCACTTGCTCCACCATTTTGTAAAGCGACGACAGCTTCCGCGTGATTTTTCGTATTTTTATCAATACCGTTGTCACCGTTCAACTGTTCGTTCGATTTAACCTCTACAACAGTATCAATTTTTGTTTCCTTAGAAATACCTTCCTCGTCTGTCAAATCGTCGGACAAGGCATCGTCCGACAAAATATTCCCTTCGCTGAGAATATCATCCTCCTCAGTTTCAGAAATATCCGAATTCGCTTCGTCGCTCGACGATCCTACGTTCATCTGATTAATATCGCTACTCTCAGAATCCGAACTGTTTCTTCTCTTTCGACGACGAAGCTTCGTAAGTAAACTTTTCGTTTTATCGGACGTCCTCTTCGTACTTTGATAAGCGGCGTTCCCGTTATTCTCCGTGTTTTCTTTCACATTATTATTGAGATTTTTATCAATATTATTTACATCGTTAGTAGGTTCTTCCTTGCCCTTATACGCATTTCCAATTTTTTCTTTCCTCTTTTCCTCGTACACTCCACCAGCTACTTCCAAATTATTAACAACTTTTTTCTTATCATCTTCTTCCACTGAACAAGGTTTACTATTTGTTACTTCGGTTAAACCCTTTGGCACTTCTATAAACGACTTCTGTATTCGGTTTATTGCGAATTGTACTAATTGCGACAATATTGCCAATGTTATGGCAATGACTCCGTGTACCTCGGTGGATTCTTTACTTTTCAATTTGGAAATTGACATTAGACAGATGGCAACTATTTTAAATATTATTTCATCCGTTAAATAAGATACATTTTCATTTCTGCACGATTGAAGATAATTCTCGATGTTATCGTCATTTTTAATATCTTTTGGGTTATTTGTATTAACTTGTTCCATACTCAAACAAAACTCAATGTCATTTAAAAGATCCTAAAAACAAAAATAAGGAAAAAAAAGGAACATGATTCCATATAAGATACTGTACACGTAATGCGACATATGTTCCGCTTAAAATATACCTGGCACTCTTGATTTACACGATCAGAATTTGGAATTTCACAATCCCACAATTGCAATAAAGATAACAATCTTGATATACAATGCTGTACCGAACATTTATCGTCTGAACAAGTCGAATGAGTAATAATGGCTCTCTTCAAATTACCTTCTGCTCCTTCAAAGGGTTCAGAACATAGAACACTGTAAAATACTATTTATGTAATTTATTGGGGTATTTAAAAAATAATATTAAATAAATTATACTAACCATCTCATGTAATAATATACCGCATCCAGTCCATAATTTTTGTTGCCTGCGACCGTACCAAGTTGATTATGCGACATTCCAATATTTGGATCGATACATATCGCCATTTTGTAATATCTATTAGCTATCATAGGATCCCAGTTTGGATCCAATTCCAATTTGTATCTGGTCAAATCCCCCAGACACACCAAACTTCTATGAATGAGTCTCATAACGCATTGTCTCACTTCCTCCGTATAAACTTTAGATTGACCAGTTTTATTTTTGGTCTGCAAGAAAAGGAAGTAAGAAAATAATATTTTTTATATAACTTGTCAAATTTTTAATTAATATTTTAATTCGATCGTTACAATAATAATACTTACGTGTAATGCTCCAGTTTCATTGTGAGTGAATGCAAAATCAATGACGCCAACTAAATCTAAACCATATTCCAGTTGTAATCTTAATATCAAGTGATGATAAAATCCTATGCCAACCGCCAAATGAACGAATAGTAATGCTTTCTCCGTATCGCTCCAGGCATTATTCTATGATATAACATATCGTTAATTAATTTTATGAACCACTTAAAAGCAAGAGAAAAGAAATTCTTAAGGCTTGTCCACTACCTTTCGTAATTTTTTTGCCGCATATACAATGTCATAAAACCCCTTCCTCCATAATAACTCTTCGGTTTTACGACCATGACCAACGGGATCTTTAAAAATCAATCTCTCGCAATAATCCTTTAATTTCACCCGTAGCACTTCACCGGATGGAATAAATATATCCGTTACCGTTAATGCTCGACTCCTCTGTTCGTCCAATCTCTTAGCAACGTCTGTTATATTTCTGAAATATATTTATTTTCTGGTCGACAAAAGTTACATAAATCCGATTACCATTGGGTCCAAAACCAAAGAAATAATAATAAGCACCGTACCAAAATAGCATACTGAATTCAATATCGACAGATATAGTCTTAAAAGGGAACAAAAAAAAGAAGGGTAATCATTGTTGCATGAATATTAAAATAACAAAGGTCATATCATCTTAGATTAAACGTGTTAAATAAAAGGAACATATATTATCAATATTAAACACCTACATAGAACAGTGGCGATTAATACTGATGTTCGTTGATAGGTTATACGAAACACTTTTCAGAAATAATTCGAGAAATTTTTGAAGAAAGAAAGAAAGAAAGAAAGAAGAGAGAAAAAAGAAAGAGAAGAACAAAAAATGTGATAAAATCGACGGAAAGTATTGTAACAATTCGATCGCTTGATAAGAAGTAAAATATAGAAGAAGAAGAGAAAGAAAAGAAAAGAAAAGAAAGAAAGAGAAGGAAAAAGAAAGAAATAAAAAAGGGATAATGATTGCTTTTACTTGTACAAACGCCTAGTAAATTCGATGCAATCAGATGTTCGGGCATCCACGGTGGTATTGTACGTCCTCCTCATCTTGCTCGAATCATATTTTAATCCCCGACCGGATTCGTCATTATTCATTTCCCCGCGGTCCCATGACACGCGTACCTCCGTATCACGATAAGAAAACACGACATTCGCCCTCCGTTAGCTTGAAATATGTCCTACGTAAATCACGGGGGCTACCTCAACGGCGGAACTTACGCTAACACCCCGCGTTTTCAGAACAAAAAGTCCGTTAAAGGATTACGTGCATAACGTTACGCGCGCGCACAGTTAGAAAACTACAAACTTACTGTGACGCTTGCAGTATCGAGTCAAGTTATATATATATATATATATAATGTATGTATATATGTATGTGTATTAACGGATGCACTTAAATGCATATTCTCTCTGGTGGAGGCGCTGATGTCAATATATTTTAAAATACAGTGGTTTATCTATATTATATTCTCTCAGTTGTTTCACGTAGATTTCCCGCCAGTGACGTCATTTCCCGTCGCTATCTCGATTTACCATTCGTTCACTTTCGTTCGCGTACGACAATCTGATTGGTTACATTTTTACCACGCGATATTCTTTTCACACGATGGCGACGAATAAGATTAAACGAATCGTAGATATTATTTATTGTTAATCGTTACTCTCCAGTATATATATATATAAATATCTATATAAAGGATAAGAAATAAAGGAATAATTCATTACTACCACGTTATACGTATGTCTCGAAAGATTTCAATTATTTTATATTCAATCGTTTCGATATGTATAAAAAAAAATAGGAACTAAAGATCATAGAGTGAATGAATAAATGAATAAATAAATAAATAAATGGATTATCGGAGATACTCGAAGAGAAAATTATTATCATGGTAAGAATATTTACGGAGAAATATTTATAACTATCGTTTGTTCCTTTTCTTTTTTTATTCTTTTCTCTCTCTCTCTCTCTCTCTTTCTCTCTCTCGATAGAATTTTTAATTTGGACAATAGCCAGGATTTGACGATATAATTTTTCGACGTTGTCCACCAGAGGCGTTGCGAACAATAGATCCGTTTAATACACGGGACGTATCGAATTCTCGGACAAGTCAGGACAAGTCTCGACTTGTCATCGTTTCGTGCACGTACTCCGGCATCTCGACGACGTTTTTCTTTCCTCTTCCTTTGTGTCACATCGAAACACCGTGCGGTTTTTTCTTCTTACCCCGTTCAAACGAACGATCATTAGAACAAGGTAACAAAAATGATATATATATATATATATATATATATATATACATACATTTGTCAAATCGAAATCTTATCGACGATTTATATAGTATACGATTATGTCGTCGTTACGTACATACATACATATATACACACATATAATTTGGAAGAAAAAACGTTCTACGAATCTTTTCCTTCGATCGCGTCCTTCTTCTTGAATCGTTATTATTCTATTATCAATTCGGTTTATTCCAACGAGAGAGTCTCTCTTTCGATTTCGAACTATAATTACGTGCCAATCGATTGGAGCGCCAACGTATGTATATGTTATATATTGAGGAGTGTGTGAGAACGACCTTGACGAAAATCTCACGAGAAAAAGAGAGAGAGAGAGAGAGAGATTGAGACTGAAACTCTTCTTCTTTTTCTTCTGTCCATAACCTTGAATGAGAACTTTTTTCTTCTTCTCCTTTTTAGTATATATAAGCAAAAAGATCTCTAGCATTTTGAGCGTTACTAAATTCGTAGAGGTCATGACCTTCGTTACACTCGGAGATGATAATAATAAAGGGAAAAAAAAACGACGACGTATAACCGGGCCTGCCTAATCGAGAGATCACCCACCCAATTGAGAACATCGAAATAGTGTTTCCTTTCGAATTGACCTAATCGTCGAAGCAATGGTGTGTCGTCCTCTTATAGTGAAAATACGTGTGTATATGTCTCTGTCAACCTTGACGCGTCCTCTTCGTACATACATCAAGTTCTACGATCGGATTCCCAATCTGCCTCGAATATACGTACATATATATAATAAATATATATTTCGTTCCTTTTAATGTACACACACACACACACACACACACACTATACATACGCACGCACATGCATAACATACATACATACATACATCATATATATATATGTAACTTCAGAGATTAGAATATAGCAAGACTATTAATATAATAATGTATTTCTGTTCGTTCGATCGTGTAGATTTCTGGGGTATCGTTAAATAATCTTTACAGAACATCTTCACTATATCAGCATATTCCCCGTTATCAACGAAATTTTCTTATCTGTAAACTCGTCGGTCGCACTTCGAACGAGCATTTATAATAAACTTGTGTTTTGTGTCGGCTTGTAGATATTTATCGTTATTAATCTAATTATTAGTAAAAATGATACATGGATAGGAAAGGGAAGGGAAATGAGATAACCTCGTTGACACGAATTCATATACATATATTAATTGGTTATTGTCATTAAGCGATATATCAGGGATACGACATTAATTATATCGTTTCACGTTCGGCCTTATCTATTCTTTAATTAATCCCAATAATATCGTAGTTTACCTTGAATCCGGCGATTTCTCGTCTTTGATAAATATATAATACCGATATTTGGTTGGATTCTTCGATTGCGTAATAACTCGAAGTGCAACCTCGAGTATCGATTATATCCGAATATATCTTTTTGATCGAACGAGTCATACGAGATGATAACGACGACCTCTTATTTTTTTTTTCTTTTTTTCTTCTTTTTATTTATTTTTATTTCTTGTTTTTTTCTCTCCTTCTTCTTCATTCGCAAAAATTATACGTATCTGTGTGTTCTACCCTACGTAAAAGCTGAGAAGGAGGCATTAACTTTCGAATTTGCCGCGAAAAAAAGAACTAGGCGTGGCAATGCCGCAACACACACACACACACACACACACACACACGATCCATTACGCGATCAATGGTGCGAACTAATCACGTGACAATCTCGTGTCATCTTTACGACTTTATTCGTTTAGTATACATTTCTCTTTTCTTTTTCTTTTTTTTTTTCTTTCTTTCTCTCGTTCGTAGACAATGAAATCGTAAAGACTATTGCTTGTTTTTCTCGAGATTATTACGCGTTCTCCTTCGGTCGTCTCCCTCGTTGTTCGCTCGTGTACGAATCGTCTCCGCGCAAGAGTGTTGTATCGTTTTAGAGATCACATTTTCCGATTGTTAATTAATTCTTTATTAGTTATCAATTATTAATTATTACTATTATCCGTAGGAATTACATGCACGTGAGCCAGTCGCTTCTCGCACGATAGGATGCAAATGTTTGTGTCGTACAATACATTTAATTTGTTATCTACATAGCCGCCATCGCCGCCGGTACATCGTTCTTATTTCAATATATTTTTTTCTCTTTACTGTTATAATCGAATTTATATATATATATATATATATATATATATATATATATATATATATATATATATATATATATATATATATATTATGCGTAATAACGTAACACGTGTAAAATGTAACGTAAACGTACCGTTCGTTCATCTCGCCATCACGAATACAACACAACATCGCGAGAATACAACTTTGTAGATTAGAACGTTTTATTTCTAACAACGATCACTCGACGAAGAGAGATTTCCATCGGATATTCTTACGAAGGAGAAGGTATTATTATTATTATTTTTTTTTTACGTGGATTTTATCCTTTATCTCGTGTCGTGAAACGAGACGAAATGAAAATAAATTTGACGCGTTGTTATAATCATTCGTCGTGATGTTATATGGAACCTTATGTTCACTGTGTGCCCTTTTAATATTCTTTTAAGTTCTGTTTTTTTTCCTTTTCCTTTTATTTTTGTTATCAAATTTTTGCGCATCGCTGGATGGTTTATAATTTTACGATTGTATTATTCGTTAAAAGTGACGTATGTACGTACTTGTCGTTTAATGAACTACGTAGTAGTCACGTGATTACGTCACGCGTTTTCTTTCGAATCGTTTATCCTTGGTAAGGTTATGAAAAGATATTATATGTATTTATTAGATGACATCGTTAGTTAGATATTATTATAAGTCGCGAATGTTTTGTTTATATGTTTATATGAAACGTGTTTTTTTCGTTTATGCAAAAGATAAGTCAGGCAAGTGTTAACAATAACATTATACGTACGAAACGATCGAACTTGATACATACATGCGTGTACGTTTTTAGAGATAAAAAACAAAAACCGTGTTGTTATTTATTATTTTCTTTTTTTAAATTACGAAGCAATATTAATAATTCGTTTCCACGTTCACGATCACGATCATGATAACGATCATGATCGTTGTCGTCGTCGTCGTCATCGTCGTCGTTATTATTATTTATAACCTTCTCTACTTTGTAGATAGAAATTCACGACCAGAAATTTTCGTTGGTAGCAACGTCAATTTATTTTTGGAACGGACCGACGAGAAGAGGAAGAGGATAGCAATAGTTTCGTTTCTAACCTCAATAATATTCTCTCTCTCTCTCTCTCTCTCCCTTGTATGTCTAGATCTCTCTCCGTTTATCTCTTCGTGTGCGTTTAACTATATATATATATATAAGTGTATACGTAGATACGTACGCGACAAAATGCGATTATATTTAATACGTAACGTTAATGTCGTTTACGAAAATTTCCACCACTTTTTTCTCCCACTTTTCGATCTATATCGTCGTCGTCGTCGTCATCATCGTCATCGTCATTGTCGTCATCGTCGAACACGAAACGACGATACTTCTTTGATTTTTATTCGTCCTTCTCTTCCTCCTCCTCCTCATCATCCTACTCCTCTTACTTTCCCTCTTCCTCGTTGAATTTCTCGTCATTCATATTGTCGTCTTCGTCATTGTTGCAAAACTCCGTTTTTGCTGCTAGGTTCTTCGACGAACGACGACGTTCTTCAGTGTCAGTACGATTTAAACGCTACTTAAAGTATATTACGATATATTCGATCGATTCGTCACACTGTCTTCGTCTTCGTCCTCGTTTTCTTCTTCTTCCTCCTTCTCGTTTTCATCTTCGTTATTGTGAAAATCCTTTGGTTATACTAATCCCAGTTTTCCATTTATTTGCACAGCCCGCTAGAATGGTCTGGATTACCGTCGACGATAAGGTACTGATTTCTGGATACATAATGTAATATGTACAATTATCGTTCATCGATAGACGATTGATCGATTTCTTTCTTTCTTTCTTTCTTTCTTTCTCTCTTTTTTTTTTGTTTTCCTCCCACGCCTATTTTCTTTTATTTCTTTTTGAGTTGTTTTCGTTTTCTTCTTCTTCTTCTTCCTTATGCGTTTGCCGTTATTCGTCATTATTATTATTATTTTTTTTGTTTACTTTTCACGTTTTCGTTCGACTTTTCTTTTTCTTTCTCTCTCTCTCTCTCTCTTTCTTTTTTTATTTATCTCCCGTTTCGCCCTTATCACTTTGGGTTTACCTTGTAGTTAATGCTTTCTTATCAACAACCACCCACCCACCCACCAGCACATTTTCTCTCTCTCTCTCTCTCTCTCTCTATCATAGAGAGAGAGAGAGAGAGAAGGAGATATTATTGTATAGACATGTATATTGTAGTTGGTAATTCGTATACTTATTGTTTTATATTTTTATTATTGTTATTATTGTTATTGTTGTCGTTGTGTTGTGTTGTGTGTTTATTAGAGTTTAATAATGACCGAGTTATATCAATGGGAATATACTATGGGAGGTTGAAATTATTTATCTATGAGGATAACAAAAAGGAAAGGAAGAAGAAACATAATTAAAATAATAAAAATTAAAGATCTTTCGACGATGAGATCTATTAATAATTTTCGTCGACTGATCATTACATTTTTCTTTCCACGAATAACGAAGGACCTTACGTAGTATATAATATCTTCCTATTTATGTAAATGTGTTCTTGATATTATTTGTAATACCGATCAAAGGTAGGTATATATATATATATATATATGTATATATATTTATATATATATATATATATATACATATAAGTACCTTCTCCATAAGGTAGATCTTTCAAAAATTGACGGATTTTTCGAAAATACATAAATCTTTTGACGGTGGATTATTCTGGGAGGTTAATACGTAGACAAATTTTTACCATAGCGTTTCGTTTCGTTTTGCGTTTTAGTACATAAGAACGATTGCGAAAGAGATTTTTTATCTTTTAGAGAGGGAGAGGGAAAGAAACAAAAAAAAAGGAAGAAAAAGCATACAATTTATTTCCGATGTGTATATATATATATATATATATATATATATATATATATATATATATATATATATATATATAATATTAATGAAATGTTAAAAAGAGAGAATAAAGGCTCCAATTTTTCAGTTATCCGATTATTTTCTTGTTATCGCGACGATTACGACAATAGTCTTTTTTTGTCGTTTTTATTATTTTTTTTTTGCTTATACGTTTACGCTCATTCTTCTTATTTATTTATTTTTTCTTTCTTGTATTTTTATTTATTTATTTTTTTGAACTTGGACTTACTTTTTATACCTTATGTATTTTTCTTTTCTTTTTTTTTTCCCGATAAATCGAATTAGTCGATCGTTCCTCTCCCTCTCTCTCTCTCTTTGTATTTATATTCACGAGAATGCATGCTCTCGATGACGTGTGTCTTGTACATTAGTGCATGCGAATTCTATTAGTACCGATTAGATAATACATTTTTGTATGAAAGCGCTATACTCGTAGATGATTACGTTCACCGATCGCAATGTACAATATTTCTTCCTCTCTATTCTTTATTTTTTTCTTCGTCTCTACGATCCTTACATTACATCCATCATTTTATACAAGGTGGCTCAAATGTAAAGAAGCAAAAAAAAAAAAAGAAAAAGAAAAAGAAAAGAAAAGAAAAGCTTGCAAGACTTGATTCGATCCACCCTGTATAAACAATTTTTGTATATTTTCATCGTCATCGTCATAGTCGTCATCGTCATCGTCATCGTCATCGTCATCGTCATCGTCATAATATCTTAAATGTAAAAATGCTTTTGCGCAACCCCCTTTTTTTTTAAATTTATATCGACGTTAGACGTTAAAAAAAAGAAAGGAAAAATAAACTACACGTTAAGATATTAGAATTATTATTATTAATGGTACGAATAATTTTGCAGATGGCTGGAAAGCCGAATAATCAGGCGCTCTATGCGCAAAGCCAGTTGGATCATATGTGCGCCCTTGACATAGACAGCCATGCGTCCTTCGTACGTTTGTCCGGTATAATCTGTACGATAGGACCTGTTTCGAGGTCAGTCGAGACATTGGAGAAGATGATTGAAACCGGAATGAATATCGCCAGGATGAACTTCTCTCATGGATCACACGAGTATCACGCGGAGACGATTAAAAACGTCAGGGAGGCGCAGAAAAATTTGTCTGCTCGAGCTGGCATCAACGTTCCCGTGGCTATAGCCCTTGACACCAAGGGACCGGAGATTCGTACGGGACTACTGGAAGGCGTAGGTTTTTTTTTTTTTACATACATTGTCCTACGGGGAAAAAATATAATACCGATCGTTGTTTCGAAAAACGTTTTTTGAAAAACGTTGTTTGAATGAAACGTATCCGCGATAACGACGCTATACTTCCCTTTGGTCGTATATACAGAGGGGGTGTTTTCTGTTAAAGGAGATCGCCTATAACATACATAACATTGTATTATTATATATATATATATATATATATATATATATATATAAACTATTAATATTATGTATATACACTTCATAACATATCTTCGTTTAAATCGTTCAAAGTATACCATAAAAATTCGTCGCTTTGTAATAAGAAACATAGAGAATATTTAGGCGGCTACCTTTAACCGAAACACCCTGTATATCGATTTAACGAAATAAAGTTTGCGATTGAAGTGTATTCATTTTATCGATCGTTTGTACCACGATGATAATAATAAATGATAATTTATCTATATTGACGAAGAGTCAACGTTATATATATTTGTTTTATTGATTTAAGGGCGGCTCGGCTGAAGTTGAATTGGTCAAAGGGCAGACATTTAAATTGTCAACCGACAAGGCTTACTTGGAGAAGGGTAATGCAAGTACGATATACGTCGATTACGAGAATATTTCGAAGGTATTGAAGGTCGGCAATCGTGTCTTCGTTGACGACGGTTTGATATCTCTCGTCGTTACTGCAGTCAGTGAGTCATTGTTACTTTTTATTTATTTATTTATTTTTTTGGGAGAAATACAACGAAGGGATTAATCCGAGAGATCACGTTTTATTGGTTTTCTTTTCGCTATTACAGGTCCAAACTTAATTACAACGACCGTCGAGAATGGCGGAATGTTGGGTTCGCGCAAAGGCGTCAATCTACCGGGTGTACCTGTAGATTTGCCAGCGGTATCGGAGAAGGACAAGTCGGATCTTGTTTTTGGCGTAGAACAAGAGGTCGACATGATATTCGCATCGTTCATAAGAAACGCCGCTGCACTTACTGAGATACGCGGTATATTGGGGGAGAAGGGTAAGAACATCAAGGTCATTTCGAAGATAGAGAATCAACAGGGTATGACGAATCTCGACGAGATAATAGAGGCGTCCGATGGTATAATGGTTGCCCGCGGTGATCTCGGTATCGAGATACCGCCTGAGAAGGTGTTCCTCGCTCAAAAATCCATGATATCTCGTTGCAACAAGGTCGGTAAGCCGGTGATATGCGCGACGCAGATGTTGGAGTCAATGGTGAAGAAGCCACGTGCTACGAGAGCCGAAACTTCGGACGTCGCAAATGCCATACTCGATGGAGCCGATTGCGTCATGTTGTCAGGTATTTTTTAACATTGAAAATGTATTACACACAAATCATTATCCTTAACGTACAGGGAATAACGTTGGCTTTGTACGTATACTTAATTCCAATTCCAATAATAATAGTAATAATGATGATGATGATAAAATGATAATAATGATATCTCGTTTAAGGTGAAACCGCTAAAGGCGATTATCCGTTGGATTGCGTACGCACAATGGCGAATATTTGCAAAGAGGCCGAGGCTGCCATTTGGCAGACCCAAATATTCCACGATCTTTCGAGCAAAGCATTACCGCCGATCGATGCCACTCATGCAGTAGCCATCGCCGCGGTCGAGGCGTCGGTCAAATGTTTGGCAAGCGCCATCATAGTTATCACTACGTCGGGACGATCGGCACACCTTATCGCCAAGTACAGGCCAAGATGTCCGATCATAGCGGTCACTAGATTCCATCAAGTTGCACGACAGGCTCACCTTTATCGCGGCATTTTGCCACTTTACTATGAGGGTTAGTTCTTCCTTTCGTTCATCCCCTCTTTTCTCACTACACCCCCTTCGTTAACGTTCTTTGTGTAGTATTCTTTCACGATCGTCAAGATTATCAATAATGGCGTCCGATCTTTGCCGATGGAAGATTTTTAACGACGACGAGATATCTTTGTATTTATTTATTTATTTTCATTTTGGTTTTATGTTTTTTACGTATAGACAAACCACTCTCCGATTGGTTGAAAGATGTCGACGTAAGGGTACAGTACGGATTGAAATTTGGCAAGAGCCGTGGTTTCGTACAAGCCGGTGATTCCGTTGTCGTTATAACTGGCTGGCGACAGGGTTCCGGATTCACAAATACTCTTCGCATAGTGTACGTAAATCCGGATTATCAAGCACGCATTTCTAGTTCCTTCAGCTTGGCCTCGTCCGAAGATGATTATCTTTATTTTTAATATATTATTGTGTTGGAGCGATGTTAATTTCATATCTTAATTCGACCATGATCCATGATATCTTTTGTTTCGTCGTCGTTGTATTGTGTGGTTCGTTTGTAAGTTAAGATTAGACGTTTAACTCGAGCTGCATGATTTTAAAGAAAAAGGAAAAAGGAAAGAAAGGAAGAGAAAAGTGTGTCACTTTAAACAAGATTCGTATGTTACATATTAGATACTATCAAATTCGTTTTACATTTTTTTCTAAGATAAAAGTATTAATACGTCATTTGTGTTTCAGTGTGCATGTTGTGTACATACATATATTATTTATATATACACATACACCATGTGCGTGCTATGTCAAATTTATAGAATTCAAAGAGATCAAAGTACAGTTATATTTATATTTTTCGACTCTTCATTTGTTATCAAGTTAATTATTAATTTCCAATGACTTTTATTCGTGAACATTTTTTTTTTTCTTAATTAATCTCTGCATGTCTATCCTCGTTGCTATTAATATTTTGTTGTTTTTTTTTTTTATGTTTTGTTTAATTTCTCGCACTAATCAATCATTTCTATTTTTTTTTAGAACCGTGGATTGAACCAACGCTGGTGTAATGTGATAGGTCTCGTACATGATTAATTACTTTGCACAATGATCATCATTGCGCAAAATGATCGATCACTGACGAGTCCTCGAAATCCTTCAGAACATAGTTCTCGTTTAAAAAAGAAAAAGTAAAATACTTGGCCACAGAAACAACAACCAGCCATCTCGTATCAGCAAGAAGGACGACCTAATCAATAAAAAGAAAATATCGAAAACTATGCGTTTAATAAAACGTAATCGCCGTGTTAACGCAAACAGTAGTAATAAATTCGTTGTAGAACAACGATAAATAATTTTTTGTTAGTAGACCCAGTATTGTTAATAATACTGTTGAAAAGTATACACTTGAAGTCCGCCGTACAAAAACGAGATATAAATTTATATATATATATATATATATATATATACACATTTTATGCGTGAAAACATTTTGAAAGAAAAGTTTGAGAGATGAATAAATTATTGAAATGAGAATATTCTTGACTTTTATTCGAATCGAATAATGTTTGTGAATATACACGTCAACAATACTTACAACTGTTGTATGGCGATGTAAGTACTTACATATATTTCTTTACGAACAAGAAAAAAAATAGGAATAACGAATATCGATAAAAAAAAAAGAAAGTTTCGATAATGTTAGTTCATTTGATAATAGTCGATCATTTTAATTTCCACATCGAATTTTTCTTGTCACCCAAAAAAAAAAAAAAAGAAAAAAATAAAAGAATATAATATCCATATATGGAATATTATTAATAATAACGGTTGTCATATATCGTAATATCATAAAATGCATATTTGTAATTAATAGAAATTAATTACTTTTTCTTTTTTATTTATTTTTTTTTTTTTTAATGTGAACGTCAAATAATACAAATTTGTAAGAAAATGTCGAGCGAAATGTCAAGCGATCAACAAATACCATGGGTTCGTATTAATTAATTCAATTAATAACTTGTTAGACATAACGGAGTAATATGGAAGAAAAAAATCTTATTGTTAATTTTTTTATTCTTCTTCATTATTATTATTATAATTACATTCATTTTCATTTTTTATTCCCGTCGTTGATAGATGTGCAATGACGAGGAGTCGCATGAGAATCAATTAAATGCAGCGTACGAAAAGAATCGTCTGAATCATTACATGCAATTAGATATTGATTCGAGGCCAAGGCCGGTCAAGCTTACGGGTGTTATGGTTACCATGAGTTGGTTGTATTATATTCACGATTACCATACGAATGAAGATATCACAATTAGATTAGATTAGACGTAAACGAATCCAACGAAAGCGCGTTTTTTAATTTATTTTTTGTTACTTTTGTTAAACAAATTTATGATCCCATAAATCAAAAAGTCCTATTATCGCTATCATTATTATATTTATTGTTTCTCTCTCTCTCTTTCTATATATATATATATATATATATAAAAAGGTGTAACAAACTCTTATCCATTGGCAATCGCGGAGATAATTAACGCCGGTGCAAACATCGTACGTTTGAATTTGTCCCACCAAAACGATAAATGGCACGTACTTACCGTAAGATCTATAAGAGAGGCGGGAAATATTTTATACAAGTGTACCTGCAAAATTTATCCAATCGGCGTGGCGATCGATTTGCGCGGCCCCGAGATACGCATTGGAAAATTTCGCGGCGATTCGTCGTCCATGGTATAATAATAATAATAATAAATTTGATCATTTTGAAACGTTTCGAATGATACACAATCTCATTTTCTTTCTTTTTTTTTTTTTTTAATTTAATTCATCGATATTATTAAATAAATATATATATATGTATAGATGTATAACTTTATTATTCGAATTTATTTGAAATATCGGTCGATAGATGGCATTGTAAGCGCGTTAGACGCCATATTCGAAAATTATTTTCGTACAGGATCAAGGGGTATTCGTCGAAGATAATACCGTACGTTTATTGACCGACGATAAAATACAACGGGCCGGTACGTCCTCCTGTTTTTGGGTATCCTATCGAGAATTATCAAGGGTATGTCAAATGGGAGATATCATTTCGATCGATCGTGGCGCTATATTATTGAAAGTCATTTGTGTCGGTTAGTTCAATTCCAAATTCTCAAGGTAAAAATCTCTTACGATATTTTTCTTTTATTATTTTCGAAGGATCGTTGAAAGATTTTTATATTACGTGAAGGATTAACACATTGAGAACAATAAAAAAAATACATACGCGGATAACGAACGATTGAACGAACGTTTTGATAACATCGATTATTTTAAATGCAGGAAGAACCGAAGTTATGTGCAAGATTTTAAAGGGTGGCGTTATAGGAAATGGAAAGACCGTTCAACTTTTGGACAACGTCATTTCGTTCCCGATTATTTCCAAACAGGATAGCGAGGACATCGAATTGGCTTCGAAGCTCGAATGCGATTTTATTATTGTCAATCAAACGCGTAACAGTAAAATGGTACGTTCCGTACGCACCGAATTAAAGCGAACAGGTTCGTGAATGATGATGATTCATTCGTTGGATTTATCTATAAGTAAATAATAATGATAATAATAATTTTAATAAAGGAGATATATAGAGAGAGAGAGAAATGAGGAATCGTTTGATTTTTCGTTTCTTTTTTTTTCTTTTCTTCCCAGGAAGCAATTGGATGAAAATTTTGGCGAAGATCTGTACGAGGCAGGGTTTACAAAATTTCGACGAAATATTGAAGGAGGCAGATGGTATTATCCTTGATAGGGCTGGTTTGGAGCTTGACATTGGAAGGGAGAAATTGTTTTTAGCCCAAAAGTCTATTATAGCTAAATGTAACAGGGTTAATATCATCGCAGTAGTTTAGACGTCATAAGGTGTCTCATTAACATTCAAAATTACCGGAGATTAGGTTCGCCATATCGTTCCAGTTTATATTGTCGTTACAGATCGGTAAACCCGTAGTAATTAATTTTCATCCGAAACTCAACGAAACGCCGAAAATTAATACGGAATTGATAGCGAGCGCCGTATTAGACGGAGCGGATACAATTTGCCTGGCTACAGGAAATTTGAACTTGAATGATACTTTGTTACTTGTCAAAGAAACCGATACCGTTTGCAGGGAAGCGGAAAGCGCACGATGGCAAAGGGAAATTTTCAATACCTTCAATAATATGGTAAGTTATTGTTTAAAACGTCCGCCTTATATATACGACATATGAAAAAGCGATCTGGCCCAATGACGAACACAAACGACTAACGTGTTGTTACATCGTTTCGTTGGATTGGATATATAAAGTGTATAATACGAGTTCTTATCCAATGTACATTTTACATATATATATATATATATATACACGGTGTACCCTTTTTAAAAAACTGTGTATATAAGCGACAGATCTCTTGTATGAAGGATATAAGCGCGTTTTACGATCTCTTCTTCTTCATTTCTTTTTTCTCGTTATCGTTATTAGTTGATACCACGGATAAAAGATTTTTAATGTCACATATCTTTCTTTCTGTTTTATTTATAATTAAGACGTCCATACCATTGGACGTGGTGCATTCGATTGCCATTGGCGCCATACAGACCTCCATGAATTGTAATGCCGCTGCCATAATAATCACAACTACGACCGGCCGTAGCGCAGTACTACTCTCGATTTATCGACCACGATGTCCCATAGTAGCTGTAACGCGTTTTGGTTTCGTTGCCAGATACTTGAATATATATTTTGCCGTACATTCCGTACATTACAATGGTAAGGTATTACATTTTCGATGACATTTCTTTTCGATTTTCCATCCCCTTTGTAATCCGATTTTGTTTGTTCGTTCAGTTTATTTATTTATTTATTTATTTTTTCTTTCGATTATCGTTATTCTATTAATTTTCTTTTTTTCTTTTTTTTTCATTCATTCATTCATCCTACGCAATCGACGAATGAGTTCATTAACGGCCAAAAAACAGTCGAGACCGGGAGGGAGAGTACGTACGTACAATCGATCGATCGAATATGAAAAGTACATTTGCAATTAAACGCGCTTTTATTATTCGTTTTATTCGCCCCCTTTTTGTTCTCTTCCCTTTAACGCCAACGTATTATCGAGAATTAAACTGGTGGGTGGGTGGGTGGGTGGGCGGGTGTGGGGCAGGCTGTGCAGTGTCGTACATACATTTGCGACGAAAGAAAAAAGGATCGCGGCGAATGTTTGTCCACATATGGGACATTAACGAGCTCTCTCTCTCTCTCTCTCTCTCTCTCTCTCTCTCTCTCTCTCTCTCCCTCTCCCATAATTGTTTTGTTGGGAAGTTAAAAAATACGTCATATTATTCGATGGGAACTGTATGATTCTTTTTCTTGTCTTTTTATTTATTTATTTTTTTTTATTAATTATTATACCCTTTCGCTCTGTGGATTATAGTATCATTAAACAATCGTAATTCTCAATTAATCAGAATCTCGTTTTAATTTTTGTTTCTTTTGTTTCTAATCTCTTCACGACTAACGTTCGAAATGCTCTTCGATGATTGTTTTTTTTTTGTAGTGTCACCTTTGCCCGATTGGCTAAAGGATATCGACGTACGCGTGCGAGCCGGTTTGAATTATTTAATAGGGAAAAAGTACATCAAGGTTGGCGATGCGATAGTTGTCGTTGGTCCATCCCGACAAGATTGTGGATTTATCAATTCGATTCGTGTGATCTATGCGTCCTTTGATCAGATCAGACCATTCATAACCAATCCAACGGTGTCAACTTAACGATAAAGCGTAATCGATGTGATCTCGCAACTAGAAAGGAAAGAGGGAAGAGGGAAGAGAAGAAAAGAAAAGAAAAGAAAAAAAGGAGCAAAACTGATAAGGAAAAAAAAAGAGAAAGAAAAACAAATGCATCAAAAATGTTATTTTCAATAGACGACGAAAGAGAGAGAGAGAGAGAGAGAGAGAGAGAGATAGAGATCGTCGTTAAAATTTAATTAAAATTCATGAGAACGAACGTGAACTTGTTTTGGATGTTTGAAACCCTATTGAGAGTATAGGGAATAGGAAAAAGAAAAGGGAAAATAGAATTTACATTGAGAAAGTCCCTTTTCATTGACAAACAACAATCCGTGTGGACGTTGAATGAACAGATGGTTAGGAGGTAGTGTTCTAAACGGCGAGCAATGTACGTTATCTCTGTTTTAACTGATTAGGTACGTTCGTTCGTTCGTTCGGTACGTCTCGTAGAACGAAGGACAAAGTTCATGGTGGTAGATAAAAACCGATCGGTAGAGGAGGTCGTTTTCTACGTACGTACGTACGGGTTTCGAACTATTCCTATCGATATCTTTTTGTCATCGTCGATACGAGCAACGTGTTGGATTTTTGACGTCACCAGGATCGAAATTTGAAACAACGAGCGAATAAAATCGAGTATCGTATAATAATATACGTTATAAATAACGTGCATAATATAACAATCAATGTCCATTCAAATAAATACATACATACATACATACACATATTATTAATAATAATCAATCGTTAAATGGCACAATCATCGAAATACCATTGAAATAGTTTCTTTTTTTATATATTTTTTTTTTTAATTTTATTTTTACGAAGGATCATTTACAAAAATTTGTCCTTTATATCGTACCTTATGGTATATGTGTATACGTTTATACGTTTATACGTACGAGTTACACACATATATATATATATAATATATATATATATATATACTCTGTTTCCTGGGATCGATCGATATCAACCATTATTCTAGCGAGATATGTTTATTTAGACATTAGCTGAGAACGATCTCGAGTAGACATTAACGCTAAACGCATCCTATCGTAATTCAATACGTTCTTATTGGGAATGCTTGAAGTTTGACGAGAGAGGTAATTTAGTTTTTCAAGTGTCTTACGTTTAATTACGAGATTGTACAAAGATCGATCCTATCGAAGAGAGATTGTACCCTCGCCGCGGTACAAGAAACTTTTATTTCTTTCTTTCTATCTTTCTTGAAATTATTAAATTTGTTCGTTGTTATTTTTTTTTCAAACTATTATTATTATTATTATTAGAAGTAATAGTAGTAACAGTTAGTAGTAATATTACTTGGTTATATCTATATAATAAAATTTCATATTTTATATTCGTCCTCCTTTGAAAGTAATAAATCGAGATATTATCAACCGTCCGCCGCAAGAGACGAAGCTCCGAGTTATCCAATTTAAATTGCATAAGGATGCAAAATCAACGAATGAATTTTTGAATTATGTTAAACTTGAATGTGCCTCCCAGTCCCTCGTGAACGGTGTATGTATATATATCTATATATATATTGTGTGTGTGTGTGTGTGTGTGTGGTACTCGTAGAAGGCGGGTGAAAGTTGTTCATCGTAAACGTGCTTGCGCGTATCAACCAGTAAAAGATTCTTAAGTAATGTAATTAGAACGAAGTCGATCTATCGTTAATTCATCTTACGATCTCATTCTCTCTCTCTCTCTCTCTCTCTCTCTTTTCGTCGCTTTGAGAAATCTTAATCGTTAATTTTCGTTCAAAATTGTTTGTTTAACTAAGTCACGGTATAATATATCAAGTTTATTAATTTAATTTTAAAGTTGGCCGGCAGTTCTTCTTCTTTTTATTTCCTCTCTCTCTCTCTCTCTCTCTCTCTCTCTCTCTCTATTTTCTTTTTTTTTTTTTTTTATGAATTTGAAATATACTTTGAGATGACACTTTTCGTAGGAGTTACAATTTCTAGTTAAAATTCCATAGGTCGGTTTTTGTTCGCTTTTTCTTTTTTATTCTTTTTTTCTGTTTTTTTTTTTTTTAAGTCTAAATCGCACGTCATATTATTTACCCATATAGTATATATATATATATATAAGGAATAATCCATTTCATTTAAAAATCAATCGTGCAGAGAGTGTCACGTCGATATTCGCATTAAATCACGTTGCGCGTCGATTGATAGAAAGAAAAAAGAATGAAAGGAAGAAGAATAAGAAGAAGAAAAAAAAACGGAAAAATAAATAAAAAAAAAAAAAAGAAATAGCGAGCAGCACGGTAGGGTGACTTCAAATATATGCTTTGATTTGTCAAATAGAGATTTAGTTTATCGTGACTTATAGATTAGATAATAGTTAGAAATATAATTCATATCTGACGTCCTGTAACGTAGAACGATTGCGAGAACCAATATGCTTTTTTTCTTTTTTATTTTCTTTTATTTTATTTTATTTTATTTTATTTTATTTGTTCTTTATTCGAAATCAAATCATAATGAAATCACGCCTGAGGGAACAGTTGTGATTTCAGTTTTTTTCACTCTTCTTCTCCTTTTTTCTTTTTCTTTCTTTTTATCGTGCGCGGAGTTAAAAAAAAAAAAAATATATATATATATATATATATATATATATATATATATATATATATATATATATAAAGCACGAACGAAGTACGTTCGAAAACGTCGATCTTCTTTTTTGCATTTCATCGCGCCTACCTTCGAACACTGTACTCTTTACTTTATCGATTTAATTTGGCATCGTTTCGTTCAAACGTTTAAAACGTTAGATAGTAATTTCGTCGATGA
The DNA here is from genome assembly GCA_911387685.1 of Dolichovespula media. Lineage (NCBI taxonomy): Eukaryota > Metazoa > Arthropoda > Insecta > Hymenoptera > Vespidae > Dolichovespula > Dolichovespula media. The sequence continues at coordinate 1,437,270 of OU426873.1, forward strand.
TCGAGGGAACTAAAGGAAAATCGAAGAAAATCTCGCGTATAATTATTATTATCTATTGTCGTCGTATATTTTTAATGCTTCAATCGCTTTCTTCAATGGCACAGAAAAATAAGTTATTTTTAAAACGTTAGTCGTCGTCGTCGTCGTCGTCCTCGTCGTCGTTGTCATCGATAATATAATAACGAATATATATCGCTTGTTATTTCTCTCATCGTCCCTTTAAATCTTCTCTTTTACAAATTATTGATCTTAAGATTTCTCAGATAGCTCGGAGAAAATTAATATTTGCTTAAGCGAAAGATCACACTCGGTTAAATGAAAAGTTTTCCCCTTGATATCTCTATCTCTATCTCTCTCTCTCTCTCTCTCTCTCTCTCTATATATATATATATATATATATATATATATATATATATATAAATAATCTCGATAAAAGTAAAAAATTCGTAAGACGAACATAAACGAAAAGGATCGTTCCTGAGTGTACCTTTCTAAAAGGAATACTTCTTAAATTTGTACCAGGGTCAAATGATGCGAACGGATTCGGAGATTCGAGGACATGAAAAAGAAAAAAAAAGAAAAAAATTAAAAAATGTCGCCTAACATCGCCTTTTTAAGGAAATTGATAAGACGATGAGATCAGATTGAAAAGAAGTGTAAGAGAAAGAGAGGAAGAGAGAAAGAGCTGACTAGAGAATATCCTTAAAGTAAAATCATCTTAATTAAGATGACTTGCATAAAATGCTTCCTTTAATACTTCCATTTAAAAGTCACCCTATATATATATACACACACACACACACACACATGTATATATCTCAACTTTTTTGTCAACTTTTCACTTTATACTTTTCCAACGCTTTTATTCTATTCATTACTTTTGCCACCGTCGCGAATGACGAAGGATGATTTTGTTTAACGACAAAAGAGAAGAGAGGAAAAGAGAAGAGAGAGAGAGAGAGAGAGAGAGAAAATAAAGAAAGAAAAACATCCACAATATTTACGTTCGCGGAGAAGGTAGAACAATTCGAGCGACTCGATAATGTTATATACAACATATATATATATATATAATATATGTACGTGTGGTCGAAGGATAACATTACATTGCTACGAGAGACATCAGGACCGAAACATCAGTCATCGTTGAAACACAACCACACAAATACAAATGTCATAATCATCGCGTCATTATGAAGAACTGAGTCACGTCGTCACTACCACTTTTTGCGCGTAGTTGTCGATATCGTGGAAGGGTGAATTGTGAGGAGCGAGAGGGGGAGAAAGAGAGAGAGAGAGGGTGGAGAAGGTAGAGGAGGAGGTATAGGAGGTATAGGGGGTAGAGGAGGAGAAGGAGGAGGAGGAGGAGGAGGAGGATGGCGTGTGTGTGAGAGAAATCGCGAGGTAGGGATGAGGAGAGAGGAACGCTTGCGCCCCGTAACCGCGTGGCTGCTTTTCAAGCGGCCACCTGTGCACCCACCCTCTTCATCCCCCATCGAAAGCACCATCGCGGCTTTCCCCAATATATATATAAAGGGATCCACGGCATCTCTCTGCACTTCGCATCATTACCGCGGTAACGTCCGATACTACAGCGCTCACTCTTACTCTCTGACGACGACGACGACGACGACTACTCGTATCACGGCGATCCACCATCGATCATCTCTTTTGCCATAGCATCGATAGATCGAGTTAGATCTCTCGAGGAAGGATAAAGGGAATCTCACTTTCGGCGAAGGCACCCACGTCTTCTCTCCGTCACTCTATCGTGTTTTTTTGAAGAACTTACGTTCATGTGAGTAAACGTCTCCGTGTCGCTGTATCGACACTTTTCTTTATACCCTTTTTCCTCACGTTCCTTTTATTTTATTTTATTTTATTTTATTTTATTTTATTTTATTTTTACTTTTACTTGTACTTTTGCATTCATTTACCCGCGACTCGTGATTTTGTAAAATTGATCCGCATACACGAGCAACGATCCTAATATCACGTATTTCTTTCCACACTGATATCCGTCCTTCACGTATTTGTTTATTTATTTTATTATATTTTATTTTATTTTTTGTTCTCTCCTATATACGTCGATCTACGTTATAACGAGGTGGAAGCTTTAGAAAAAAAGAAGAAATTATTATTTACGTTGTACGTAAGATTCCGATGGGAAACGGGCGCGTTATTTTCTCCCCAAGTTCGACATCATTTCGAGCGTCATCTTTTATCTTTCTCTTTCGTTCTTCTTACCTCTTTATTCATATTATTTTTTCTTTATTCATTTATTTATTTCCCTTTTTTTTTAATTACTCGAATAGTCATTAAAATAGATTTCAAATTTAATTTATCTCCGGTTGTATATATATGTGTGTGTGTGTGCGCGTATGTACTACTTTAATTAATACTCTTTTTTTTTCCCTTTTTTCAACTCTCATACACCTCAACTACTAATCGTAATTAAAGGGAGGGGATAGTAATTTTCAATGACACGCAACTTTCCAACTTGGAGAAACATTGGGGGATTACATTGGCAAACTCATTGAAAGTTTCTCTCTCTCTCTCTCTTTATCTATCTATCTATCCCTTTTTCTCCCTTTCTCTCTCTCTCTCTCTCTCTTTCTCTTGTAATTTTATAATGATCTCTTTAAGAAACGTTCCGTCTCATTATCGCGCTTTCGTACGTCTAATACGCTTAGTGATTTCTCAGCGTTCTCCCTTTACGTTCTCTAACCCAAGGATAGGATTTAATTGGTTTAGAAATTATTCAAGCGTTCTGCACGTACGTACAACGGGGACGAGGGGAGGGAAGAGGGTGCATGGCCCTTTTCTTATCGCGTTTGTTGGATCTACGGATTTACGTTTCAAACGTACGTACGTAGGATCCATGTAACAGCCGCTATTCACACAAGATTGCTTAAGATTAATATTAACTTCTATTACATATACATATACATATACATATGTGTGTGTGTGTGTGTGTGTGTATATAAGTAGGCTCATACAATTTACCAAACGAATATATACGAGAAGAATTTATTATAATACATTTCGAGGATGAATACGTTCATCATCATCGTCATCATCGTCATCGAAGTCGATACATGGGCGTGTACGTGGTATACTTATAATCGATAAATCATACAAAATTATTGGTACCGACGGGAAGGTAGTACGAGCGACGATCATAAAAACAAAAAAAAAAAGAAAAAAAGAAACTATGACGATTTATTTATTCATTTCATTTTCTATTTTCTATTTTCTCTTTCTTCACTTCGTTTTTTTTTCCTCGTCGAACGCGAATCAGGACGCTCGTTTTTGCTTCGTTTCTTTCTCTCTCTCTCTCTCTTTTTTCTTCTTCTTCTTCTTCCTTTTTTCTCGGTTGCGACCACTCGATAAACCGACGACGTTGTTTCATACCGGATGCCATCGAAAAAATTCGTCGTTCGCTTGGAAAATATTATAACACCGCGATACTTTGCGCGCGCGTGTTCGTTCGTTCGTTCTCATAAAAAATCAGTCGATAAAAAATAATATACTTTTAAGCTCGCGCCTGGGTTGCTACTTACCTTTTCCTCCCTCCTACCAATACATACTAGTCTCCGCGATCTGAGAATGGTCTCGCATTTTTTTCTAAATATATATATATATATATATATATATATATATATATATATATATATAATATTCGCTCGATGTGCGATCGTAAACGCAGTGATTACTTGGTTTTACTTGAGCGCGCATCTCTCTTTACGGGTTAAATCGATATAAAAGTTATGGGGAAGGATAGGAGGTTCGTGAATATCGTTTTTTACCATACTCCGATCTATGTCTATTCGTCAATGACGAATAGATGTTTATCAAACGTTTAAATACGTACTTTAAATAAATGTTTCTCTCTCTCTCTCTCTCTCGAATTGATCATCGTTGTATCTTAATTTATCATCGTTTTCTTAAATTTATTATCCGAATAATCGTTTGAATTATTTTCCATGTTCGTACGTACGTATGTATCATTTCGTACTATGTCTATAGAATTATATGTCTATTAGAATTCTATGTCTATTAGAATTTTTTTACGAAATATCTCCGCGGTTACGTGTTTATCTTTAACCAAAATTACCTATCGGGTGTAATCATTTTTCAAAGAATTTTTGAATTTTTCTCCGACGACGAGCGTCACTTGATGTGATAACACGATAGTTTCGATTAATCTTATTTTTAAGTTTATTCTTTCGATAGATTATTATATTTTATCGTCTAGTCACGTCGATCCTTCATTATCCAGTTTCTTTTAATACATCCACGGGAATAAATCAAATATCGTCAAATTTCTTTTATCGATGTTAATTTTCGCACAAGATTATGTACTTTCTATGGATGATAAAAAGCTATCTCTTTGGTTGTTTTTCTGTTTCCCATTTTTTTTTTTTTTTAAGATAACGATGAATTCAGAGAGAAAGAGAGAGAGAGAGAGAGAGAGAGAGAAGCTAATTAAATTTTGTATTGGATTCGCAGCTTTGTCAAAAAAAAAGACAAAAAATATTGAATGCAATAAATAAATTGATTAAAAAATTCTTCCGAACGATCGGGTTTTTGTTTCGTTTTCTTTTCTTTTTTTAAGGCTAGGGGGGAGTAACTTGATTCGAAAAAGAGATTTATTCTCTGCAAACGATAGATATTCTCTCTCTCTCTCTCTCGTTTTATTCAGGAGAAGATTCTCCACTGTGAATCGTCACTTGTTGCTGGCCGACCGATCGATTATCCTATGTTCGTTCTATTGTTCGTTTCCTTTTTTTTTTTGTTTTATAAAAAAATATTAAATTTGTTAAACGAATTCATCTTGCTCTTCTCTCTCTCTCTCTCTCTCTCTCTCTGTCTCTCTCTCCGTCTCTCCTTTATCTTTTTAATCAAATTTTGTTGCGAGAAAATTATTCGATTAAGCCGTGTTATACGCCGACGAAACGAATCATCTGCAACGTCGATGCAACGTAGATATTTATTTATTTATTTTATACATTACGACACGAAAAAAGAAGAGAAGGAAAAAGGATTACGATAGATTTGATCGACTTTTTCAAAAAAAAAGAAAAAAAACAAGACATTTTTCTCCTCTCTTTTTCATTTCCTAAATATAAACGATGTTGACTCCAAAAACGCGACGAATTAAAATCCATTGAAATGGATAGTAAAGTTTTAAAGTTTATATATATATATATATCGAGTATTTTAACAAGGAACGTACGACGACACGTTCCATATATGTACGTCGTAACATGGATACGTAGAAAATACATATATGTATATATGTACACACACATACACACACACACACACACACACAAATATTTATGTACATATGTGTACAATGTAGATAACTACATGCTCGTCCAAGTATCACGGGTGAGAGGACATATTACACGCCGACAGGGATGATACGCAAAAGTTAGGCGCCTAAGGGGGACCAATGTTATATTAATACGTCTTACCCGATATAGATCGTAATGTTTATATAAACATTGCGTTAGATACGATGGGAATTACTATGGGGTTTTAGTACGGGATGGGGATCGATCGAATTTCGATAGAAATTCAATCGAAATTCATTGGATCTCTTTTTCTTTCTTCTTTCTTCTTTCTTTTTCTCGTTGTGTCCGAAATAAAACAAAAAGAAAAATGAATGTACACATATCGATACAGCTTACGAAATAAAAAAGAAAGAGAGAGAGAGAGAGAGAGAGAAAGAGAGCAAGGAATCCCTCTACCGTATCGAAAATCGAAGATTACCCCGAGTTATTACACGAGATTATTATTCTTTAGAGAGTAAAAATAAAAGAAAGAAAAAAAAAGAAATTAGCGAAATTCGTGAGATCGAGGAGAGATTTAAAAAAAAGTCTATCAAGTCTATTCGTGAATTATAATAATTTTTTTAGGCAAATAATAACAGGACGACGACGATGACGATGACGATGACGATGACGATGACGACAACGGAGTTTATCGCGTTGATTGCAACGAAGTTTGTCGGCGTGGATGATAAAATTTGCGTTTTTCATAAATAATTAACCGTGGGAGCTCATACTTTTTTCTCACTTTCTCTCTCTCTCTCTCTTTTTTATATATATTTTTTTATTTACTACATATAATCTTCTTTTCCTTTTTAGTTTCATACTCGATATACTTCGTGATATAAATACCGATATTATTTTTTATGGAAATACATAAATGTATTAATGTATGAGAGAGAGAGAGAGAGAGAGAGAGAGAGAGAGAGAGAGAGGATAGAAAATCTCATTAATATTTTAAATGCTGAACCGTGACGAGATCTATGAAAATAAAAAAGAAGAAAGGATAGAAAAAAAAAAACATTTCTGCTGCATCTTAAATAGGCAAGGTACAAAAGTTTGATCGTTATAGAAATAGAAAGAGAAATAAAAAGAAAGAAAAGAAAAGAAAAGAAAAGAAACGAGGATAAAGGAAGAGATGGAAGAATAAGAAGAAGAAGAAGAAGAAAGCGTCGTTCGTTTTCTAACAATATCAAATATCCGCGACACCATCGATACAATCGTTACGTGTTATCGCAAAAAAGGATAAAATCACGTAATCACAGATCTTCCCCCATTGTACCCTTGTACCATTATAACGCATATATATATATATATATATATATATATATATATATATATATATATATACGCATTTCATTCGTACTCTTAATTGCGCGATGATTCTTTTTTTCATTTCATTTTTCCTTATTTTTATTTTTTTTTATTTTTCGAGATTGTTTATCCATCGGAATACAATAAACTTATTGACCTATTTGAAAAAATAATAAACTGATTTTTGCATTTGTTGTCTTTCTCGTTTTGGGAAGGACGATTAATTGGATTGATCGTTAAATCGATAAACAAAATTACGTTCGTACGCGATTAACAAGTTTGTTGTTATTCGTTGATCGTCGTTTAATTAATTGTTTTCGAACTCTCGTATATATAGTTTTCGTTCGGTATGTTGAAAATTCGATAGGAGAAACGATCGATACGAAATGGAGAGTCAAAAAGGGATACGTGCTTTACGAGCTTTTGTTTACTTAAACCCTCTGTTTATTTCATACTGAATAAAGGGGTTGGTGAAGTGGGAGTGGGTGGCAGTGGCGTATAGTACATATTTATCTCTACGTACATATATAAACGTTCTCTCGGACAATCTCACGACGACGATCATAAAACGTAACCGTGTAATATGTTTGCAGACAAGATTAATCTCGGAGGAATGTTTCTCGATATATCGATGTTTTCTTTGTACATTTCATGAGATTTATATTATCACATATCGTCGTGGGATTCAGTCGTGAGATCGAACGACGACATTAAAAAGTTTATTAAGCGTTCATCGTTTTCATTTTTTCGACCTTCTTTTTATTTTTCTTTCTATTTTCAGAAGATCCAACATGAGGGCTGAATTCGGTCTGAGAGCCAGCATCCTCCTCGTCATCCTTGGCATCGTCTGCGCCGCTGAAAATTATGTGGATTACGGAGGTACGAATCGTTCGATATATTAACTAAAAATTAATATATAACATTACGATTGGCGTTCTTCTTTCGGTATATTTTTTATTTTCTTTTATTTTTGACATCGATCAATATTCGTCGACAAAGAAAATTTTGTTTTTTAAAATGATATTCAGCAATTTTATTCCCTCCCCTTTTTCTTTTTTATTATTAACATTAAAAATTTGCGTTAGAAATTTCTCTCTGTGAGAAAAGTGAATATAAAAGATCTCATCAAAGGAAAATCCATTCGTGATAATCCGTTCGAGCATGCCAAATGATCGATAAGATTAAACAGGATGAATATTTTAATTGATGGATTTTTCTTTCAAGATTAATTTCGTACGACCGGGGGTTGCTGCTTATTCACATTTATTCCCAGAAATTCGTGATAAATTAGAACGAAGCGAATGGCTTGTAAATACTATAAAGAAGCTTTTAAATAAGCCGATTAACTAATTGTCGTGCGTTTAAAAATTAAAATACTTTACAGTACGAAGATTAAATTCGAAATTATATCGAACGAACATGAAACACACACATATACCGAACCTTTTTGTCTTTACCAATTTTTTTTTTTCCTCTTTTTTTTTTTTACATATTATTAACTCTATATTAAATGAATGAAAATTATTCGCAATCACAATCACAATACAGATAAAATAAAAAACAAATAACTTTTACGTAGAATTTTATTTTAGTCGATAGTATTTTATTAAAAGAAGAAAAAAAGGGAATTGTAATGACGTCACATTATTTTTCAATACGATAGACCTCTGTTTTTTTTTTTTTTTTCCCCATCAACGTGGAATCGAAGAATTCGTATACAAAGGACACAATGTTTTGACTTCCCACGCCAGCGAACAATATGGTTTCGATAAAATCGTTGAACCGTTTTGAAAAAAAAAAAAGGAAACACTAGAAGGGTGCAACGTCATTTTTCAAAGATTCGATATGCCCGGTGCATCCATTCGTATTTCGAATTTTTTGTATCAATCAATGGCGAAAATCCGTGGAATCTTCCATTTCCGTTTTTCGTTCGATACGGCTAACCATTTCGTTCGTTCTATTTTCAGATTCAACGTGTTACCTAGATATTATATATATATATATATATATATATATATATATATATATATATATCCGTTCGATCATATACATACCATTGTATTTATCGTTGCCTTTTGTAATTTAAAATTCCCTTTTTCGATTTATCAAAATCTGCAATAGACGTATCGTCGGAACGATAAAGGAAAAAAGAATTACAACCCTTTTCGATCGTTCGATACTCATTGATAATAAATATAATAAGCGATAGATAACGTAACGTAATATATATATATATATATATATATATATATAATAAAATGCGATAGGAGAAATATAAGCGTACCGATGTATCACGAATATATTTATAATACGTCTATCGCTTTCTCACGTATATATATATATATATATATATATATATATATTATATTATGTTATAATGCTGTTGTCAGTTAAACGATGGTATACGAAACGCGATCTCACGTTAATCGATAATAAAAATTTGACGAGTAGTCCGTGCGATGAAAAAAGAAAAGAAACCAAAAATAGATCCTTCGATCTTATCGTTCGTTTGTGCTTTTGTTTAATCGGAATAATAAAATAATAAAAAGAAGAAGGGAAAAAATGTTTTTACATAAACATCGAACGAGTGGGATTATTTTCAATCGTCGATATCATCGTGCGATTTTGATTTTTTTCACGTTAAATCGAAAGTCAATTTTCTCGATTAAAGCAGCCATAATATATTATATGTATATATATATACACTTTGTTATTTATCGTGTGTACGTGTACTCCGTTTATTTTTAATAACCACTACCCGGTCTTTATCATAAAGAGATCAATCCCGAATAAAACGAAGTACGTTACTTATCGTAAAAAAATTTAACGACTCCGCGTACTATATAGCCCGATCGACATGCGTCTCCCGGTACGATGGAGAATCGTATTCAAAACGCGATAAATAATATTTTCGATTATTCTCACCGAGGTCATAACCGTGGAAATATAATTTTCTATTCTTTTATACTTCGTGAGATTGAAAAATTCCTGACGAATGTTAAAATTAAACGTAAACGTTTCGTTTTTCCCGGTAGAATCATTCTATCTTTCTTTTTCTTTTCCTCTTTTCTTCTTTTTTCTTTTTTTTTTTTTTTTATTCGCTCCTGGCGATTTCTGCGCTTTGATCTATCTATCCCTCTCTCTCTTTTTGTTTTTCTTTTTTGGCTCTTACAATTAACACGGTCGAAAGAAAAATTATTATCCGGGATGGAGTTTAAACGAACGTGTTCTTATCGATCTTTAAAAAAATCACAGAAGTGTATATATATATATATATATATATAACGACGTCGGAGAATGACATGATATTTTTTTCATGATAATTCATTAAATCGATGCCGGTGACACGATATTATCAGAAATTGTTAAAGCGGGAGAGGGGGGGAGGGGATAACAGACAGCCGATACATCAAAATATATGCTCATTCTACGGGAAAATGTGAATTTTTTTCGGCTTGCATTGAAACCGTCGGGTCATTGTATACATTAGAGATATACGACCCCATAGGCTCTTTGGGGATTTTTTTCTCTTCTTCTTCTTCTTTCTTTCTTTTTTTCTTTTTTTATTATACCGTCGAAAAAAGACCGTCATCAACGATCACTCATTTACGACGAGTGTTTCGATTTCGTCGGCTTCGAATAAAAATATCGATCGATATATAGATCGATGACGATTTAAAGAAAGGAAAAAAAAAAACAAAGAAAAAGAAGAATTGAAAATTTGTCGATGTCGACGATAAAATTATCGATATTCACAATCGTTAATTCGTTGCTTTCTTTCTTTCTTTCTTTTCTTTTTTTTTGGTCCTCTCTCACTCTCTTTCTCTCTGTCCTTACAGACGAATCACCGGACAAATCGACGGCTGAGAATATTCACGAGCTTTACAGATTGATCCTACAACGTAACGCCATAGAAAACGGCGGATTTAATGGTATCCCATTGGAACATCTTATGATTCGTAAATCCCAACGATCGCCGTCATTGCGCTTACGATTTGGACGTTCTGGTCCACCTCACGTTCCGGTAAGATTTAACTTTCGTTGTTTAATGAAGAAAAAAAAAAAATGAAAAGAAAATGAAAAACAAGAAAAATTTCAAGTTCGTTAGAAATCGACCAGAGGTACGTATAAGTAAATAGACGTATCTATAATACCACGTCCTATATCTCTTTTCGTTTTTATTATATATATATTTTTTTCTTTTTTTTTCTTTTTTCGTTGATATATCCAACACAAAAGTTGAGATTCCATTTTTTGATCGGTGAACTGTACGAGTTAACGCTGTCAAAGGCACGAGTTGAAGTCTTTGAATGAATTATTTTTGAAATTTTATACTGGCTATATTAAAAATATAATACCGTGTATATATATATTGTTTTTTTTTTTTTTTTCATACACATATACCATAGCCACGTTTTATCTCAATTTATAAATTACATACGTCTTACTTATTTTGACCGACACTTTTTACGTTATTCGCAAACAATTAATTAATTTACCGACGGGCCTACTCTCGTAGAGGGATGGGATGGATAATAATATTTACTCGAAGTGTTTGAGAATGTCGACGAAAAAGAAAAGAAAAAAAAATAGAAAAAGAAGAAGAAGAAGAAGAAAGGAGATAACGAAAAACGTCAGTGGTTCGTTCGATTATATGGTACTATTGTTTATTATATATCGCCAAGGTGTGGATTCGTCGGTCAATTTTACCGAAGGTTATCCTTGAAACAAATATCTTCGGGTATATATATATATACATACCTATATATATATATATATATATATATATATATATGTATATATATAAACGAAGTTGAATATCAGTGAACTTGTTCTCAGGGTGCAAACTGACAAGTACAAATTCGCAAGGGCATAGGAAGAATGACAAGGCGCATTACTGAAATTTTTATAGCTATTGGTATACACGTATAGATACGTAAATAGATAGATAGATGGATAGATAGATAGATGGATGGATAGATAGATGGATAGATAGGTAAGAAAGAAAAGGCAAGGAAACTAGTCCCAAGGGGGGGTTTTTATCGATCGTTCGGAAAAAGTGACGCGTCTTTGAGAAATAACACTTTACGAAAGGAAAACAACGAAGCAATTTCCAGTCTGTCGCGCGCGATCGTTTCAATTTTTATATAAATAGATATACCAAATCCCTGTATGGTTGAACGGGTAGTGGAACGAAACGAAGTAGAGAGAAAAGAAGAAGAAAGAAAAGAAAAGGAAAGAAAAAAGTTACGTACCTACACGTACGTTGATACGATATATACTTGATAAGGGGAAGAAGAAGAAGAAGAGAGAGAGAGAGAGAGAGAGAGAGAGAGAGAGAGAGAAAAGAAGAAAAAAAAAAGACATGGTTAGGAAAAAGAGAATAATTCGCATCGGTTTGCGATACGTTGACTAATGGCATTTTCACGAAAAATATTTCTATGGTAAAACCAAGGATTTAGACTTTATGAATTATGGAGATACCGTGATGCGACGAGGCAATATATATATATATCGTTTTTTGCATACATACATACATACATATATACGTCATAGATATGAACATTAAATGTAAAGATTTTTTAACGTAGAGAGATTTCTCTTTCTATCTATCTATCTATATATATATATATATATATATATATATATATATATATATATATATATATATATATATCTTTTTTTCTTTCGTATTACAAGATACGAGGGCAAAGGAAAAACAGGGAAAAACAGGGGAAAAAAATTTAATTCAAAGTAAAGATTCGATAACAAAAATCAATTGCCTTGATTCTCGTGGTTCTTTACTTCTCTCTCTCTCTCTCTCTCTCTATCTCTGTCCGTCTCTCTTTATCTATTTATCCATCTCTATATTCATCTTCTTCTCCCCTCATCGTTCACTTTTCTCTTCTTCGATAAGTTGTGACACGAACGGTCGTGTCTCTCTTTCTCTCTCTCTCTCTCTCATCAAGGCATCCCTTCATCTCTAATCAAGCTATATACTTCTCGATCACGGTAAGATTGTCCTCAATTTCTTTGCTTCTTTCTTCTTCCCCATCCTCTCATATCCAATAATGTCTCCCCATTTATTTAGAGACGCTCTCTTCCCATATCTCTTCTTCTAAAAAAAAAAAAAAAAAACAGCTTGTTACCATTCCGTCGTATGTAACCAATCTTCAATTCATTCAATCGAATCGACCCGGAATCACGGCCTTATCATCGCGTGTATTGTATTTTCCCCTCCCATACCTCCCCGCCCACCCCCACCCCCTCGTTCTTCTTCAAAGAGGCAATTTTCTATTTGTCCTTTTCATTTTTACTTTCCCTTTATTATTTTTTTCTCCTTTTCTCTTTTTCCATCACCTCCCAGGACATTATCGCGACGATCTTTCGAAGCTCATTAACTTTTAGAACGGAGAGAATATTTTTCCTTCCGAGCGAATAATTATCTCGCTCGTTTGATACGTTTAAATAGCTAAGAATATATATATATATATATATATATATATATATATATATATATATATGTATGTACGTATGTATGTATGTATGTATGTATGTATGTGTATGTATGTATCATTGATTTAACGCGATAAAATTAATCCGAATGGATTGGAATATTAATCGATGCGTTAAATCGTTTTGCACGAAGAAGAGACGATGACAGAGATAGAGATAGAGATATTATATTATGCACTTACACTTACATACATACATAAAGAGAAGGAGAGAGAGAGAGAGAGAAAAGAATAATAATATATAATGAAAAGAATATATTTTCAATGAATTTATATATTAATTTCTATTATCACGTATTCCATTTATGTTACAGGCTGGCTTGTTCTCGAAGCCGATCGTAGGAGCCGTGGCAACTGGTTTCGAGGATAACAATTAATAATAATAATAATCATTTAAAAAAAAAAAAAAGAAAAGAAAAGTAGCGTTGGATGGATCTAATTAATTTTTTTTTTTTTGCTCTTTTTGCTATGGAACGACGTCACTCACTTATATTTCTCATACGTATTAGATAGAGCGTAAGAAAAGCTCTCTCTCTCTCTATCTATCTATCAATTTATCTATCTCTCTTTCTCGTATCTACGCTTACTATATATTAACGCCGATAGGAAAGTAAAAAAAAAAAAAAAAAAAAAAAGGAAAAAAACGAAGAGAAGATTTATTGTCACCATTTGTCCGTAAATCGATAATTAATACCTGAAGATTTCTTCCGTTTCATCTGCGACTAATAACAGCGATGTTCTATCTTTACTATCACAAAGAGGGGAAAAGCAAAAAGGAACGGGTAAAGGAAAAAATAAAAAAAGAAAAAACAAAAGCAAATGAGTAAAAAACAACAGATTAAAAAAGAGATACCGTCGACGGTATCAAGAGAGAGAGAGAGGGATGGAGGGAGGGAGGGATGTCATTTGGATCAACTTGAAAACCAACCACACACCTGTAATCAATTTATCCAATTTTCTTTCCATAAATGGTGAACCATACTGAGATAAATATGATTCGTTTGACGTAATCTTCGAGTGGACATAAGAAAAGAATTTTATCGGACGTTATATTATATCCATTTTCTATTCGTCGATTGACGAACGACGATTAATGACCTGGATTTACCATTAGATAAGAGGATTGTCGTTAACTATGTAGAAAACTATCTATCTTATATACCTACCATAAATACATTGTCCTGTGTAACTTTATATACCTAATCGTTGCGATCTGCTGCTTGTTTACATCCTGAAAGCTAAAATAGGTGTCTCGCTTTAGCGAAAAAACAAACAAAAATAAAATTAAAAAAAAACAATAAAAAGAAAGAAAAGGCGTCCGGCCTAAACAACCGTCGATTATGGAGAAACAAAATATTACATTTATTCTTCCTTTTTTTTCTTTCTTTCTTTCTTTTTTTACTCTCTTCTTTTTTTTTTTAATTCTTTTCTCGAAAATATTACTAAGAAGACAAAAAATATTAATCCTCTTCTCGCCAATTCTCCGTTGTGTAACGTTTCGCATAACAAATTCGATATATATATCTTTAAGAGCGTCCATTAAAAAGAGTATAAATAAAAAAAGAAATATATATATATATATGTGTGTGCGTGTGCGTACGTATATATGTGCCAAAAAAAAGGGGAAGAAAAATGTATATGAATAGAAAAAAAAATCGATGAAGGTATAAGATATTTAATTTTTCTTTCAAAAGCAGCAGACAACGTTGTCGTGATACACATCACGTTCACGTTTAATAATTAATTAATTTATTAATTTATTTATTTATTTATTTTCATCCTTTTATTTTCCTCTTGAAAAGCTAAATATAATACATAAGGTACATAGAGCGACGTCCTCCTTCGTATTATTATATTATATTAACGCTTGAGTAGTGATATATATATATATATATATAATTATTAAAATAATCATTGGTCAAAGATAATTATTATCTATTCTATGCGACAAATAATGAAGTTGAGAAAATAATGAAAAAAACAAAAAAAAAATAAATAAATAAATAAATAAAAAAGAAAGTTTTGACGAGTTTTTAAATCCTCCGATCGAAATTATTTCAATGATATTTAATCGAGTGAACGAGCGTGTGCGTCTGTGTGTGTTTGTGTGTGTGTGAGGGAGAGGGAGAGAGAGAAAAAGAGAGAGAAAGTTTTATCCTTCTATCGTTTCTCCTTTTTATTCAATTTTTTTTTTTTCTTTTTTAAGCGGATACAAAGACATCGAAAGTAAGTAAGATGGTGAATATATAATATATATATATATATTTGTTTTTTTTTTTCTTTCTCGTCGATTAAGCTCTTATTTAAAACGAGTGGATCGTACGGATGAGGAACAAAGTCGTTTAATCGAGTTGACCGCTTCTCTCTCCTCCTGAGATAGCTCCCCGACATTCTTAAATTCCGGACGAGCGAGGGTTTGGCTACGGGCGCGTTCCAAATTCACGGATAATGGCATTGTCAATACCTTCTTCCAATTCGTTGACTCGTAATTAGTTAGAAACTGAAAAAGTACGTGGAAAGTTTTACGTGTAGGTCTACCCGCGTGTATAATAACGCCAACAGGAATGATTTGTCCCTTTTCTTTTTGTCCCGTTCCCTTTTCCTTCCTTTCCAATGAATAAATTTCGACCAAAGCGAATTTCTTAAAACGCGTGATGTTAAGAAGATTAAAAAAAAGAAAAAAAAAACTAGAAAGAAAGAAGGAGAAGAAAAAAGGAAATTAATTAAAAAAGTTTACACGAGAATGTGATCTTTTAATTGATCTCGTTTCAAAGTCGCAGTGTCTATTTTGTGTAATCTTCTTTCTTTTTTTCCTTTTTGTTTTGCCCCTCTTCTTCTTTTTCTTCTTCTTCTTCTCCTCTTTCCATCACTAAGTTCGTAATCGTTTTATAAATAGTTCCTTATATACACACATATATATATATATATCTTTTTTTTTTCTTTTCTCCAGAGTTTAAATCCTAATTTGTATTACATAAAAATATATGCACGAGGTCTAAAAATGATTATGTATAATCGAAATGAGAGGCGTGATCGAATCAAACGTTCATTTACATACGAACTTTTTCATATCCTTACATATATATATATATATATTTTTTTTTTTTTTCATTATAAAAAAGAAAGAAAAAATGGACAGATGGAGATTTTTGATCGATCGCGACAATTATTATTTATAAATCAATCGAATGTATACTCGCGTTTATAGCGCGTTTAAAGGGAGAAGTTCCCATAGGCAACGCGCCTTGAAAAAATACCCCGTAACTCTGCATCATTATAATTCTTGTCCTCTCATGCATTTAATCGGTATACCACCGTCACCACCGTCACCATAACCACCGACTTTTACCATTCGCACGAATGCCTACCTGATCAAAATCTGTATCTTCGATGTGAAACATTATATGGGTTAGGGGTTTCGCCTTCAATGGAATTTCGGTGAAATCGATTAAATCCGGCTGTTGTGGGTTGATCCCTCCGTTGTTTCGCAGTCCCTTCAACACCCAATCGGAAGCACGTAGTAGATACTCGTGCGTTATCTGTGCGATAAACAAAAAAAAAAGAAGAAAATAAGAGAGAGACAGAGTGAGAGACAAAAGAGATAAATAACAAACGAGAAAAAAAAAGACTGTTGTCGGTAAAAATATGATGAGAAGAGATTGATTGATCGTGGATTATATAAAGAATCAAATCTAACGTAAAATACGTAAACTAACTTTTAATGATTGTCTTCCCGCGTCGGTGAACAACAATTCGTCGGTGTAGGTTTCTATCATACGCGTCGTGCCCTTTAATTCGTCGCATTCGGTGCTTCGATGCGTCGTCGTCCCTTTAACCCTGCATTAAATAATAATAATAATAATAATTATTATTATTATTATTATTATTATTATTATCATTATCGTCATTATCCCCCCTCTCTCTCTCCATACGATCATCATCGATCGGTAAAAATATTTTACGACCATGACGGTAACGTTAAACTCTCGTTTACGCGAGAACGTAGAGAAGTAACGAATGTTTCGTGAGTGCGAGCAATCGTATATAAAATTAATTACTAACAATAGCAATCGTTTAAATATATCAATTTCATGGTCAGATATAGCATCGGATCATCGGTGTCGTTGTTATTGGGTTTGTATCATTCTCGATCGTTCTTCGATTGGATCGCAATTTCCGTCGTACCTTTCATCGATCACTCGCGTAAAGTAATCGATCTGTGCCGTGTGTTTGTTGTCCTCGTCCATGCTACAAATTGCTTCGGCCAGAGCATTGGAAGCGGCGGCTATTTTGTCGTGCTGCGGAGGATTATTAAACGCGACGGAATCCGAATTGATTTCCGTCGAGGTTTTACTCGGCGTGTCGGTTTGTCGTTCGTACGACGCGATTTCGAGGAGACTCGAGTAAAGGGCGGCTGAGAATATTTGCAAGGGTACAGAATCACCAAGTGGATGACAACGAGCTGGTACGTTCTCGTTTAGGGCCAATGCAGTTCGCAGTATCGCAGTTGGCGTGGTAACGTGTAATTCGGTGAAACAGGCCAATGCCAATGACATTGCCTGATACATGCTTGCCCCTGTCTTATTTCAAATGATACAAATTATATAAATAAATGGATTGTACAAATATATAATATATTTTCTTTTTATTTTATTTTATGTTCTGTTTTTTTTTTTTTTTGTTTGCTCGTAAATACGACGACACGACGATTACCTTTACGGCATCCAAAAGGGTCTCCGCTATCGGTGGCATCATGCTCATCAAAGGTACCATAAGTGCGTTCAACCATGGTGGTCTCGATTGATTCCAAACCTTTTAAATAAGAAAGAAAGAAAAAAAGGACGAAACCTCAGAAGCTATAACGAAAATAATTCAACGAGATCGTTGTGTCCCTTTAACGAGAATACCTGCTGCCTATCGAGATAATCGGCCCAATTGGGGTCCCTCTTCAAAGCGGGCATAATTACGTTTTCGGGATCGTCGACGATAATGCCAAGGACATTCATCAAACTGAAAAGCCCTGAATTCGGCGTTATAGTCGATAACTTTTTACAGCTCGACTCGTCGCACAAAAATCCACCGCAATTTTTACGATCGTACGATTCGTTTTTATTATCGTTATTGTTAACGCCATTGAACGCGGGCTCGTAGTTTCCTATCGTCGTTCGGAGATTTTGTTCGGTAGTTATGCCAACGCATTTGCTCACCAACGCGTTCAATAGCATCTTAGCGACAACGTAATCGTTCATCGACATCACCTGAACGAAAATATGCGGAAGATTCCTGACGATTTGTTTCTTCTTTGTGTTCTTTTTTTTTTTTTTTTTTTTTTAATCGTCAACGAGAAATATAAAATGAATCGATTTTACCTTTATCAATAGCGGCCAATTTGGCTGCGGTTGATTCCTGAGTATATTCAATTCCAAAATAACGATCCCATCTTCGGTTAATACGTCCAATTGTACGTCCAAATCGGATTTACCCAACAAACGCGGGACGCATGTCAATATCCAAGGTGAAGGGCCGCCGCGTCGTTGTTGCAATATTTGTAAATTTTCCAATCCGTTACGGAAGGCCTGTAATCGAAGATGATTCGATTCATTCAGCAGGGCATTACCACGTACGCGGACGTACAAGGTAAATATTAAGTTGCATAATAAACGATTGAGAACACATGTGGATACTCGAGTACTTCTTGTTTTGAATTTAACGAATTATCAAAGTACACCCTCGTACTACGAACTCGCGGACGCGCCCAAGAGACAAATAATAATAACGAGAGATCGATTTGAAAAATATTTGTATAATAAGCAATCGACGGATTCGATCATTCGTCACAAGTAGTATTACGTGTATGTGGCGATAGTAGTTGTTTTTTCTTTTTTTAATATTTTATATATTTTTTATTTAAATTCTCGATCAAAGTTTAATCGATGGACCTCCGAAAGTCTCTAATTCTCTTTGCAAAAATTAATGATATTTACGTTCACCCAACGCAATTATTAATTAATAATCGTATTCGATAATCTTCCGAGGGCTTATTGAAAATTCGAGAGAAAAAGATAGATAGAGTATATATAACGTTACAAAAAAAAAATATATATATATACATAGATATTATTATTGTTAACATTTTGATTAAACTTATAAAGGTGAAATTATTTTCTACCTGATACAAATCTTCCAATGGCGTGCCACGAAATAACAAGCAAACGAGCAACTCGTTGCATTTAGCATGCACGTCCCTTATAACGGTTGGTAATTTATTCGATCGGATACCTATCATCTCTTCACTCTCGGTGCATGCAGCTAAAGTGAGATATCCGGTGCAACATAGAACATTGAATGCATCTGTCCAAAATTGCTCGGATCTGGCCAACGTAGGTCGACCCTAACGGATATATGCATGGACAATGATAAAAAAATATAATGTATAGTAAAAGATATATTAAATAATCGAAATAAAATAATTTGTATATATATATATATATATATATATATATATATATATGTGTGTGTGTGTGTACCATAAAAATGATAATAATCGACATTTATTTTTTATACGATCACCATAGAAGAGGGTCGAAGATAAAAATGTAAGATAACCTTTTTACTATTCAAGTTTTACCTATTCCAAGATATGCGGATTGTATTTTTTTTCGATTTTTTCTTTCTTTTTTTTTTTTTTTTTTTTAATTAATCTTACATAAACAAATCGAGTTACGATGATGGACAAAGACTCGTTCAACATCCCCGTGAACACACGTTGCGCCATTTGCGGTGGTACAGTTTCCCATAGATCCGCTCTCGTTCCTAAAACAAAATTTCATACGAAACAACATCTTTGATGCGTTCGATCGTATTTCTTCTCTTTTTTCTTTTTTTTTTTTTGCTTTCTAGATTTATTTCTCGTCCTCGTTGCGTTAACAAATTTACCTTGCATGTAGAGCCACCACATTTGTATAACGAATGAACATCTTTCCTTCTCGAAGAAGGACTTATTGTTCTGCCAGTCGAGAGAATCGGCCTCGTTGAGTATGTACAATGATATTAAACGGCAATGTAAGTCGAGCAATCTTTCCGCCACGGCTTCCGCCATTTCGTGATAAGACTTGTAACAATTATTTATTCTCTCGCTTCGCGTTCGATAAAAGCGAGGAAAAATAAAAGAAAGAATGAAAGAAAGGGAAAAAAAACACTAGAGAATTGAAAGCATCGTTGCGTTGTTCGTAATTAGTATTCCAAAAAAAAAAAAATGACGAAGACAATAACGAGAGAGGTACCTTGTTCCAGCGTTGACGACATTTTTAACGTACTGATTGTAACACCATAGACAATTTCTTATCAATGCCGCGGCTCCTAACGTAGCCGTAAGAACGGTCAAATCTGCATGATCGAGGCACTCTTGTATCAGCGTGTGCAAATGTTCTGAAAATATTTATTGAATCGTCATGAGATCCGACGACGATGACGACGACGTTCGTTTCATTCTTACGAATTAACGATCGACTTGTTCGTCCGTTTTAAACGAGATAAATCATTTGAGTTGATCGTCGTTCGATTAATTAATTCTCACGGAAGGCCATTGCCGTGATTTATTTTGCCGTATTTGTAAGGTAAATCGATAACGATGGATAAGTTCTCTCTCTTCAAAAAAAAGAAAAAAATAATTCGTGTATCGTAAACAAGTCGTGTAGAGAAGGGACGAATATATATACGATCGTATATAATTAATGTATCAAAAGAAAAAGGAAAAGGAAAAGAATGCAAAGAGATCATGGACGGGGAAAAAAATATATATATGTACGAAATAGTAATTCATGCTGATAATAGGATAACGGATAAAAAAATATACCGAGCAATTGATCGGCGGTATCGACGACCATAAGAATAAATTCGGACGGTAGAACATTTTTAATTACTGCCGTCCCATCGTCCGTCTCGTGTTCCTTTTTGGCTTTGCATCCAACGGTGGTCAAACCCGAGGGCCGTTTAAACGTTATCAGAAATTCTGCCTCCCACCAGGTTACCATCTTAATAGCCGCGAACGAGGCGTGACGTGGAAAATCTAGTTTCCCACCGCTTACGCGAATGCACAATGCTTCTCTCAGTACCGTCTGCATCTCCTACGCACGCAAATCATCGGCCATTGCGTACTTTGAAATGTTTAAAGAAAAAAGAAAACAGAAAAAAAAAGAAATGTTTATTTCGCTTATGAGAAATAAACTCCTCCGTACGTTTATTTATTTATTTATTTTTTCCTCGCGATCTCTAATATCTAATTCGATGTTAACGTTATTTTATAGTGCGCGTCATCGACGAAGCAATCTAAACGATCGATTATTTGCGTTATTTGCAGGTATTAACGACGACGACGACGACGACGACGACGACGACGACGACGATTATGACGACTATGACGATATGACGAGAAGCTTAAATGTTTTAGTTTTGCGAACACACAAACGAAGTATGTATGAACTAAAGAGAAGATAAGGGTAGCTTATTTAAACGATGGCAAAGCGGGTGCTGATTTAATTACACGCTATACGTCCGAATGCACAGGCCTTTGTTTTAACGAAGCGAGCCAGGGGTGGTTGTTTTGAATACACGAAAAAACGTGTGTATATAAAAGGACGAAACGAATTTTCTTTCTCTCTCTCTCTCTCTCTCTCAGAAATGAAATTTCTTTCCCCTATATTAGTTTTTTCGTTTTGTTTTTTATCCTTTTATTCTCTCTTCTTTTCTTTTCTTTTTTTTTTGTTTTTCTTTCTTTTCTTTACCATTCAACAAAATTCATCATACACGACGCGTCGAACATTATTATTTCGAATGGGACATATTTGCTCTCCCCTAATTGCCACGTTTATAAGCTATATTATTGAAATGTACAAGCGCGAATAAAATAAGCTTTATCTTCGAGGAATTTATATATTATCTCTCGTTTCTCTCCGTTAAAAAGTAATTATCGCACACGTAAACGCCTACGCGAACGAACGAACGAACGAGCTCATTAGCATTAAACCAAACGTATTTGGTATTATTTAATTTTCAATAATAAGTATATTTATTCGAATTTCATCGTAATTCTCTCTCGTCTTGATCGTATTTTATATCGGTCACCGAGTGAAAACGGGACGAATTAAAATGACGGCGGTAGCCGAGATTAATTGATATAAAAGTAATAATGACAAATAATGACGAATGATAGGCGACGTAACAGGAACGTGTCGGACGTTAATTACCAAATAAAAATACGTTTTATCCGAATCAAACGTATGGAAATAATGGAAATTGTTCCTCTCTGTTATTGATTGATTAATTAATTAATATATCGGTCGTTACCTGATAATATTGCATGTCCCGTTGCAATAAAATTCTAACGCGATCTACCAAGTTCCCATCCTCCATAATCTCCATGGCTGCTTTATCTAACAAAAAGTCGAAACCTTTTTTATCGGAAATATTTCTAATTGATATTTATTGGTGCTACTGTATTTGCGTTTGACAAAAAAAAAAATAAAAAAAAAAAAATAAAAACGTGTACAGTTTTATATTACAAACGGATATTCAACGTCAAATAAATTACGTAAACGTTTACGCTAATTGATATATTATCGTTTAAAGCGAATTATCACTATTACAATAAATAATTATGCGCATAACAATGTCTTTCAAAGTACTTACATGCGTCTATTCAATAACGTTCATCGAATAATTCTCGTGTAGTTGCGTTAATTTAGTCGCATAAATATCATTCGAACATATATTTATGATACTCTATAGCGTATATCCATTTGGTAAATACAACGTTGTCGTACATGAATATAAATTATTTTAAAAAATTGGCAGTTTCTATATAAACCTATATCGATCTATACCGATACTGTTATATTATTCTTTACCGCTGTAGGAACATTTGTCAAAGGACAATTTCTTTCTAACGATAGACGATATTTCGTCGTTCAGAAGCTCGTGCAATGTTTTGTCATCGTATTTGTAAACCCATCTACCCTTTACAAAGTCATAACGTTTTGGACCGGACGTAGGAGAAGAAAGCCAAATCTGCCTGTTTGGTGTCTGTCTATTTATAACGTACGTGCCGTACGGATTGCCAAACTTCACGGTCAATACTCCGTCCTAAATTAATAAATTTTAATTTAATAACAACGACCAGCAAATATATTTTTTTCTCTTTCAATAAGATCAAACGTGATCAGACATCGGTCACATGCATACCCCATAAGAAACATCAGAATCTTCCAAATGGGTGGCCTCTTCGATCACATCGTCAAAATATTCGGTCAAGGATTCTAGAGTTGTATCCGAAATCTTTTCAAACTCTACAAGAGTAAGACTTCTACTACAAAAACAAAAAAGAAAGAAAGAAAGAAACGTTAAAAATTAATTAGTACAACGTAATGTATTTTTTAGATATTTTATTTTCCTATATAAAGGGTGTTTCAGCTAAAGGAGGTCGCCTATAACATAAACTATATATATATATATAAACTATTCATAACATACTTCTATTTAAAACCATTCAAAGTATCATAAAAAAACAAAGAAAATATTTAGGCGACCTCCTTTGACTAAAACAACCTGTATATATTTATATCTATATACTTACTCCAAGTTCATATAATCGACTTGCGAACAGTACAAAGAAATAGGTACACGTAACGACAAATTGTTTTTTCTGTTTGTTGTTATGTATCTCGTGGAATATACGTTGTCATAACCTTTGTTATTGTTTTTATAATAAATTGAAACGTGTCTGGGTAAAACGTCGGGCGTAATTTTAATCGAAAGTTTATTCGACAGTTTCGTTGATACGGCCGATCGTATCGCCGTCTGAAACATGATCTATTTTCTATGAAATTTCTCGTATCGATCAAACAAATCGTTTTAAAGTACCAAACAAACTGTATGACGCGCAACCCACGCAAGGTTCTCTTAAGAATTACTTTTTCTTTTTTTTCATAAGAGCACGTGGTCAACAACAAAACTAGCATATTTATATATATAATACTTATCGATCGTCGATGAGTACGATAACTGTATACATCAGTAGGTATTTACAAATGTTTCGTTTTAATTCCTGATAATACTAACGTAACGATACGTTTCTAACGACGTTTTTTACTAACGTCAAATCGATAATCAACTCTAAAGGGAACGTATCATTTACAGTACGAATTTTGCTTTCCTCGATTCGAATCCGTTCGAATATTCGAACTCGCAGCGCGCACAAAGGTACGTATAGCTTTTGTTACGATTAACATTTTTTAACGGAGAAACGTTAACGTTGTAAATGAAAAAAAAAAGACGTTCGTTTTTATATCCTACGTAAGATCCGACACGTCTTTGATAAGTACACTTTAATTCTTTCCATGTTTTCCAATTTATCAGAGATATATTATTCTTGAATCTTTTGTTTTTCTCTCCCTACCTCATCCATAAAATTATTATATTTTAGAAAATGGATAACCTGTTTGGCAAGGAAGACTCTGAAAATGAAAGCGAGCACGTGGAGTTAGACGATAAGGATGAAAAATTTAATATTTCACAAAATTCTTCGACGTCTAAGGATATTGAAAATATGGACATTGATGTATTACCAATAAAGGTAAATTATTATATTGTTGTCTGGCTTTATAACGTAAGATATAAGTTAATGGAGTCTATACGTTACGATCGGTAAATTTATCTTAGGGAGAACTGGACATTATGATCTCTCAATCGCAATCGGACATAGAAGAATTAGGTGCCAGTTCGATATGCATGACGATGGATGATCAATTGGATATAGTAAAGCATGAAATTGAAATTGAAAGTAAAGATGATGAACCAACTACAGAGGATATTTTTGGCAGTGATATTATGTTAACTCATGTCAGTAATACTAGTAGTATCAGTGAAAGAAGGGAAAGTAAGGAGAAAAGTAAAAAGGAGATAGAAGAGGAGGAGAGGGAGAAGATGCAGTAATTTGTTTTATATTACACACACACACACACACACACAAATTATATTTAAATAAATTATTGTCCATATTGTAGTAATATTTTTTAAAAACTTATTATTTTTCAGAGTACTTGTCTCTAATTTTACAGAGGATCAATTGGATAGATATGAAATGTATAGACGAGCTGCATTTCCTAAAGCAGCTATAAAGAGGGTAAATATAAAAATGTATAAAATAATGGTGTCCTTTGACAATATCATATATATAATATATTCTTTTTCATATGTTAGATTATGCAAACTATAACAGGTTGTTCTGTATCACAGAATGTCGTTATAGCAATGTCAGGTATTGCCAAAGTGTTTGTTGGCGAAATTGTGGAAGAAGGTAAAGAGTTAAATCGATCCTGTAGAATTTTATAGATAAAAATTTTATTTTCGATAATTACAAATTATTTT
Source organism: Dolichovespula media (assembly GCA_911387685.1). Taxonomy (NCBI): domain Eukaryota; kingdom Metazoa; phylum Arthropoda; class Insecta; order Hymenoptera; family Vespidae; genus Dolichovespula; species Dolichovespula media. The sequence continues at coordinate 1,462,861 of OU426873.1, forward strand.
TAGCTTTGGATGTGATGGAAGCTAGCGGCGAAACGGGACCATTACAGCCCAAACATATGAGGGAAGCTGTTCGCAGATTAAGACTTCAGGGTCAAATTCCAAATGGACGCGCGCATAAGGCATTCTTTAGATTATAGATAATATGCAATATTTATTTCTTCTCATACCTATATACAGATTATATACTAACGATATATAGTGGTATAGCGGGGATAATGTTTTCTCATCGCACTAGTAGTTCATATTTTATCCGCACGTGTCGCTGTAATCAGATAAAATAATCATACGAGGGAAAGATGGTGGACGGACATTTATTTACCAACCATGTAAGATTAGTTCTCGTCTATGAGAGTTACCTTAGTAGAGGGCGTTGCAAACGCTCGTACCATAAGGGTTCATAGCATTTCGTTTAGTATCTTCGAGTGAATCTTTACGAGAGGAATTATGCGAATTTGTTCTTCGTTATGTTTGGGGCTTCTAACCAACAAAATGATAGAATGCTCCTCGAAAGAATTGAATTTAGGTGCAACTTTGCAAGGTGGCCAAAGTTTCAGGTAAATTAGTTCTATTTAATAATTTTATATATATATATTTGGAAAGAGAGAGAGAGAGAGAAAAAGACAATGTGTTATTCTTTTGTTTTTATTCTCATCATCAGGTGTAATCATAAATATGTATGTATATACATGTGTGTATATATATATATTTTATTTTTAAAAAATTTCTTTTGCTATTTGTACGCAGTTTCTTTTTTTATATGACAGTGTTTAAAAACGTATATATTAATCGTACATAATATTATGTTAATAAGTCATACGTAATATTATATTATACATAACATGATATACATGATTATATACATATATATATATATATACGTGTGTATATATATAATTACTGTACTTGAATATAAATACAACATTGATCAGTTGAAACGTCTTTTTTATTATTCTTATTCCATGCAAATGACTAATCTTTTAGATGGTTGCCACACGAAACTGGATATCGAGGTGTTTTTAACAGTTCTGTTTGGACGTTAATTCAGAATGAAACCAGCATAAGATATTCGGTCGAGGGATCATTATCTGATAATCAAAATTATGATGAAGTTTTAAGACAATACTTCAGATTGGATGTATCGTTGTTAGATCATTGTAAAAAGTGGATAGAGGTGGATAAGAATTTTCAAAAATCGTACGAAAAGGTAGATGGCATTAGAATATTAAATCAGGACATATTAGAAAATCTATTCTCCTCTATCTGCACTTCCAACAACAACATTCAGAGGTATCCATTTGATTTGTTTTCATTTTAATTAATTTATTTATTTATTTATTTTCCAATTCTTGTACGCGATAATACGGATTGTCTTTGCAAATTTTTTTTATGTTTTACTTTTCTTTCCTTTTTTGTTTGCTTAGGATATCCGGAATGGTCGAAAAATTGTGTATTCTATTCGGTAAGAAAATATGTTCCATCGACGGGAATGATTATTTTGATTTTCCGACATTGGAATTGTTACAAGGACAGAACGTAGAGTCTATCCTAAGAAAAGAAGGATTTGGATATCGTGCGGCTTACATAGCAAATACAGCAAAAAAATTGCAGGAACTTGGGGGAAGGAAATGGCTAATGAGTCTTCATAAATGTAACAATGCTTCCTATTTGGAGGCCAAGGAACAATTACTTACTCTTCCCGGTGTTGGCCCTAAAGTTGCAGACTGTATTTGTTTAATGTCCCTGGGACACTTAGAAGCTATACCAATAGACACGCACATATTTCAAGTTGTAAGAGCAAATTATTTGCCGCATTTAGGGAAACAAAAAACGGTAACTCCAAAAATTCACGAAGAAATTAGTACCCATTTACGTGAATTGTGGGGTCCCTTGGCCGGTTGGGCCCAGGCTATTTTATTTTGCGCAAAAATTGCTGACAACGGTAAAAACACATTGAATAGAAAACGAAGTAACACGAGGACTAAGATAGAACCGGAAAGAAAAATTCAAAGGGTTCAATAATAAGTTATTATTATTATTATAACAATAAATTTATCGAGCGTATATCGTTTTACATATATGGTCTATAATTTTTATTAATATATCAATAATTTCTAATTACACATTTTAATAGAATTAAGTAAACATATAAAAGATAAATATTGCGTTTGTTCAGTATTATAGAATTTATATACATTATTTTAAATTTGTATTCTATAATCTTATTAAAGTTTAATATAGTTTATATACATATATATATATATATATATTAATATGTACATGTACATGTTACGTTCAATTGTTTCGACGTGGACGTTATTATCGTAATTAATAATAACAAAGTACAAGGGATAAAGATAAAAGAATGCTAACTATGGATTCAACACAATGTCCAACGTGTATCGTAGGCTATAAATGTGGATACACTTTATCCATTAATCTTGCCAAAAGTTAGATCCACGAAGATAAAGATTTTGGCTTGTAACATTCATAAAACCTATAGAGCCATTAAAAATACAACGCGTTATTATTTCTTTTATTATTTTATATTATTCTATCTTGTTCTATTATTGTTACTACATTTATATCAGATCAGTCGTTTGGAACTTCAAAAAGTTCTTCGTCGTCTTCGAATAAAAATTCCAAAAGTTCTTTGTTGCTCTCGGTATCTGTAAAAGAATAATCGGTAAAGTAATAGCGCCAAATTTTCGAGCGTTTGATTTGTTTTATTTTGCATGATTTATTATGTTAAAAGTAACGAAAAAGAAAATTTACCTAAACTCTTTTGTAGGACATCTGCAAACACACTTTCAGTTAAATGTTTTAATCCAGGAGATATGGTAGAAAGGTATTGCCTTTGTATAGGAGGCAGTATGGACAAGCATAACGCTTGTAAAGAGATAGGCATAGAGCAGGAATACATTAATTTAATTTTAGTGTGCGCGGCTGTAGAACTGACCATAGGATAAAGGACTATATCCTTTAATTTGATAAATGCTATACCTACACAAAATAATGAAGATCATGAAACTTAATGAACGATCGACAACAATTTATTAATTAATCGTATTGTATTATTATTTATATCAGTTGTTTCAACGATACAACTAAATTGATAGCCTAGAAAAGCAACATACCTAAGGGTTTTCGATTAGAAAAATATTGCAACGTTCCATTCCAAGTATCGAGATGTACACCTATCACGTTTCCCTTTATAAAACATGATTGTGTATATTTACGCCTCTTACCACCATGCTGTAAAAATCCTTTGTATGAATATCCCCAAGATTCTTGATCCTGTCCAAGTAAGGAACAAAACTTCTGTGTTATACCCGTTAGATCTACTTTACTAGTGCCTATACCGATCATCTGTGGATAAAAATATAATTTATATACTTGGATGTGTCTCTTATATCATCGATACTAATTCGATGCTTACCACATCTGTGCCGTATAAGCATGTAAGGATTTTTATTTCCCAATAATAGTGTTTTCCTTTTCTTAATGGCCTGTTTCCTCTTATCACAGCGGTACCAGTGCTAAATTTGGGATGAAACGTTACTTCTAAATTATTATTTGATAGTTCAGACATTGTTGGTTCATAATTGGGGTCCCATGTCCAGTCATAAACTCAAAATGTAGGAAACAAATATAATTATATTTAAATTTCTCAGAAAATATTGAATAAGTGTAAAAAGCATGACATTTATGAAACATTAAATTATCTTTATTTTTAATAGCTAATTTATAACTTACTGAACTTCTGGTCGTCACGACTACTCTCATTTAAATTGTCCTCGAGATTCATTTCTTTTTATTTACTTATTTTTTTCTTTAGCGAAGTTGATCCGATCTTTCGTTTATGCTTACAGTCAATCTTCGTTTTATACTTTACGACTGTTATTTGTTATTTGTTAATCTCATAGTTTTTACTCGTTTTACTCGTTGTTCTTTTAAATACAAAGTCATCGCAAAGAACGTACGAATCGAATGCATATATTTACAGAGTCATCACAAATTTTTCACTGCTTATGTATGACGTCCGTCTACAAAATTTGCTGTGAGAAGAAAACGGGTGCGAACGAACAGGTGAAAACGTAAAAGTGTATTGATTGGTCAAAAATATTGGCCTGTGAAAAAAAGCAGAAGAAACGATCATTTAATAATCATTATTATTCAATCATTTTTCTAATGTATCGTGTGTATATAAACAAGTTAGGTGTATATATATATATATATATATATATATATATATATATATATTTATATATATATTGGTTTATTATTTATCAGCATATTTACCAGCATATGAGAAGGTCGATAATAATAGTTCGAATTTTCCCGCTAGATAACGCAACTAACGACGATAAACTGCCTTATCGACGTTATTTAATGTATGTTGTTTTAATTATTTATTATAAATTATTTGTTACGCATTAAAAATTTCAATTTTTCTATGTGTATATATATATATATATATATATATATATTATTTTTTAATAAGTATTTAACGTTACACGCGTATAAAGAGATTCTTAAATCTTCGACATATAAATTTCTCTATTCGATATCGATATCGATATCAATGTCGAATGAACGTATAACCAACTTCAAGACAGTCAACGAAAATGGTGACAGAGTTAAGACGAATGTCGTATTTAATTAACGATATTTAAATTAATCCCGATACATAATTGTTTCTGCTCGTGGTATAAGTGTATACGTTTTATCAGGAAATATTAGAACGGATGAGGAAAAATGATTATAATGAAGAAGACAAAAAGAGGAAGACAAAAAGAAGACAGAAAAAAGAAGACGAAGTAGGAAAAAGAATGCGAGTAAGTAAATAGATAATTAAGAAGTTATTTCAGAGAGACAGAGAGAGAAAGAGAGAAAAATAAATAAAAGAAACAAAGAATGGTCGATTAATGAATCGTAACGAACGTTTAATAGGTAATTTACACGTCGTATTTGTATTTATCCGTTGGTTCGTTGTAATCGATTAATTTACCCATATAAGCGGCCGAATAATTTCCTTTTCCAGGATCATCGAAGACGACTGCTTCGTTGACGATCCAACGATTATAACGTATCTCCGATAAAATCTTCAAACCTGCCTGCTCCGCCAACAATTGCATATAACCGGACGTGAAGACACCACCGACTGCCGGCAATTTCATCGTTCTACCTGCTTGTACGAATGCACGCAACAATGTCGACTCTACACCTTTATTTTTGTACGTTGGATGAACGCAAAGTATATACAAGCGAAGGCAAACGTCCTGTCCGAATTTAACGTAAGCGTCTGACTGTTTCATAACCTCATTTATCAGAAGCATGATATTTTGTAAGGGTTCTCCTGTCAATATCTAAAAATAATATAAACGAGAAACATATACATGTTTATATGTTTGTTTTATATATATATGTATATTAAATTATAATTAAATTACATATATATATATATATATGCGCGCGCGTGTGTGTGTGTGTAATATAATTTTAATGCATACAGGGTAGCATTTAAACGGCGCCATCTTATTATTATTTCTCTATACAAAAAAGATATAATATTAAAAATATAATATGTAAAATAAAATATATAATGTAAAAAAAGGAGAAAAAGAAAAGCAGAAAGAAATTATTGTAATTAATGTTACTATTATTATTATTATTATTAATTCTTTTCCGCTTTTCTTTTTCCATTTCTATCAGACAGACTTGCTAGATCCTGCTTTTTCTTTTTCCTCTTTCTTTAATCATATTATATATTATTGTGTATATTATACTTTTAATATCTTATCTTTTTATATAGCGAAATAATTATTATTAATCAATAAATATTGATAATATTAATATTAATAAATAATAATTAATAATAATAAATATTATCATTATTAATAATAATAAGAAGAAGAATAAGAATGAGAATAAGAATGCGTACTACTAATTCGATTAATTGAAATAAATTTTTGTTAATAATTACGAACCCTTCAAAAGTATTGAATGTGGCCCTGAACACACATACTTACACACATATATACGTACGAGTAAGCGCAAATATTCGAATGTGATAATTTAATTGAAATGTTTACCTGATTACGTTCATATATATTCGTCTTATCGGAATCACCATTGATCCTCGTTACAGCAACACCAACGACCCTACCAGTATTAATACTAAGTGCCACCAAGCTCGTAGTGTCCATCATCCAGGTTTTTATTAATTTCAGATAAGAATCTACCGATATTTTGTCGTTTATCAGTCCGATTGATTTACACATTGGTTCCTCGTGAAAGTAATGGTGCTGCGAACGATCGGGGAATATGAATTGTGAATAATAAGGTTGTTGGGCGATTTTTATTTGAGAACAAACTAAAGAAATAAAAATACAAAAAAAAAACGTTTGCATTGGCGCGTCGTCGAGGATTTCCTGTTTTTTTTTTTTTATTTTTTTTTTATTCCATTCAATTTCGTCTCTCTCTCCTTTTCTTCGCGATAATCTACCCAGTCTCTGTATATTATCTCATTTTTGGCTCATTGATGTTTTTTTCTTTTTTTTTTTTTTTTTTCGAAAGATCGAAGATAATGATTCCGATTGTATCGAAAAATTTCTAAACTTTTATCAAACGGCATGCCTCCTCGTACAAAGATTCGTTGAGATCTTGTATTTTAAAATTAATCGTAGAGTCCCATTCGATTGGCGCGAACATTTTATCCTCCGCGTCAATTAATTCGTCGTCCTTCTCGTCGTACTCGTCCATATCTCGTTGAGAGTGTAGATGCTTTGTATTTATTACAAAAAGAAAAGAAGAAATTAATTTTCCAGTATTTCTCTCTCTCTCTCTCTCTCTCTCTTTTTCGTACTTAACAAATTTTACAAAATCAAACGCGTGTACGTGCAAATAACTCCCAACGTGTTTCAATCGGTAATCATGTGAAATTGATTACTAATCGTTGATAGGAAGATCCGTCGCTTGCTTCACTTCGTTAAATTTTAATGAATGAAAAAAAAAAAAAAATAAAAAGGATACAAAAAAAATTAATTATATCTTCGTCGATCAATTTGTCGAAGTAGAAATAATCGTCGAGAAAAGTGGGCGAAAAAAAAGAGCAAAAAAGAAAAAAGGGTAAAGAAAAAAAGAGAGAAGAAATGTTCAAGGAAGCCGTAACGTTTAGATTGAATTCTCGAAAAAGATCAACGGTTTACGATTTAATCGAGGATAATATAGTTTCCTCCTTAAAAGACTCGAATGAAAGTGTTAAACGTGAGAGAAACGTCGTCGCAGCGATCGTTTGGCAAAGGATGTCTAATGGTTATCGAATAATTAGCCTCGAGGAGGATAGATTTATGGAAGCGATTAATTTTATACGAGTACACAGACGCAAGAGTAAAGTTTTGATAATGTATTTAAAAAAAAAAAAAAAAAAAAAATCATTATCCAGCTAGATCGTAATATGTTATTTATATTTATCGATGAACGGATATGTCGGTGTAAACCTTTTTCTTTTTTACGTGTCTTTATTGCATGTCTTTTTTACATAGAGTTTATAATTTGTTTTCACAATTTGTTCGGAATGTTGATCATTAAGGCTCTCAACGTCATTGGCGAGGTCTTGATTTTTTTTTTGTACTTTTTAATTTCATTTAATTTTTTCTTTTTCCCCTTTAGTAAGCCAACACTGTCAGACTTTTATTCTTTTTTTTTCTTCTTCTTTTTTAATTGTCGTTTCTAATAACGGCGGTAAGGTCGTAAAAATTTTTCAAATGACGTCTTGAATTTTTTCTTTTCCTTTTTTTTTTCTTCTTTTTTTTTCTTCTTCGATAAAACAGAAAGATTTCTTCGTTGAGGAACCAATGAGTCTAGCTATCGATATGTCGAACGATCTGATATCGATGAGAACCTCAATTAAAATGATATACAAGAAATTGTTGGAGAGGCAAAGTTATTGCGCCGTACAGGAGGGTGAAAATAAGATCGTAGGGGTTGTCGTGGCGTCGATTAATTTTATGGGGGATCACGTACGCACGGAAACGCGTATAAGGGTAAATGTTCTTTAAGCTATTGCGATTACGTCCGAATAAAAAAAAATAAATAAAAAAAACAAACAAACAAATAAATAAATGAACTCGTAATTTTTCAATCACTAAATACAAATCGTCGTACAATGAAAACAAATTTCATACGATTATTATTCATTGTTATCACATTTTTATAAGTTTCTATTTATCCGAATCACATTACTTTGTATATTAATCGATGTTAAATATTTGTATATATAAATGTATGTATGCATGTATGTATGTAATTATGTATCTAACAAAAATTTATTTATCCTTCGTATCCTTCTACAGGTTAATGAAGGAGAAGGAATCTTTAATATAATGAGTCTTAGGAGTTGCGTATTTTCTAAAGCACGCCCTTACGAGGTATTAAATATCGATAATTATTTTCGCATACATATGTTATTCGTACACGTTGATCATCGGAGAGGGGGCATTGGAACGGCATTAATTAATTGTTGTGTCGAACGAGCGAGGACTCTTTTAACGCCGGCTTGCATTGCCGGACTTAGTTCCATTATCAGTCAGAATATGGGTAATCATTTATGAATAAATATTATGTATACTTTATATATTTGCACAATATACATATATATATATATATATATATATATATATATATATATATAGTATATATTAAAATGTATAATATTGAAACATATATATATATATTTATTTTTTTTTTTTCATTAATAAATACAGCACGTAAATTGGGATTTAATTTACTTGCCGAAGTACACTACAAAGATTTTAAGTTATACAACGACGAAACGAAATCCTTCGTATGTCCATTCGAGTATTCGACCGATAAAAATAAATCATTGGCCTGTATGGCTCTGTCGATCGCTTTACCAAGTCAATCATTTGTGACGATTGACGTCGATGATCGGAAAAGAAGAAAAAAAAAATCGTAAAGAGAATGATGAACTTACGAACGGGAACGTGAAGGTGAATTGATTTCGAAACGACGAGGAAATAAAAGTGAAGAAAATACGGGACAATTAAAGAAAAATAACGAAAAGAAAGAAATGAAAAAGAAAGATAATCTCGGTTTTTCCTTTCCTTTCTTTTCTTTATTCTCCAAGAGAATTTTTTAATACTTTTTGCACTCCTTTTTTTTATTTTATTATTAAATAAAAAAAAATATATATATATATGTATATAATCTTAAATTTACGAACATATATTTCAATGTTAAAGACTTAAACGCACAATGTTATAAAAATATATATATTTATATATATATATATATATATATACCTTTTTTATTTTTTTTTCGTATGATCTTTAGCATACACATCGTAACTTAAAAAAAAAAAAAAAAAAGAAATTTACCAATCGCTTCGTTCGACGAGCATAGTAAATCAATCTTTTAATCATCGATACAATTCTTCTTCTTCTTTTTGTCTTTATGTATATTGTTCATGTTTGTTTCTACACGTGTTGGTATAATTTTGTTGTTCTTTTTCCTTTTATTTCTACATTTACATCAACTCGGAAAGGATGATACTTAAGTTCACGTAGAGAGAGAGAGAGACAGAGAGACAGAGAAAGAGAGGGGGAGAGATCCTCATTGTAATTATAGTAATCTATATTCAGTCGTTTTCAAATTCCTATTTCTTATAATATACATACATACATACATACATATATATATACACGTAAAGTTTTCCTTTATCGATGCTCGACAAACAATTCGTTAAGTACAGTCTCGTTTTAATTACATGTGTATATATATATATATATCTTTCATAATAATTTTTTAACGCGATAAAGATCGATCGCTACGACAAATATTTTACAATTCCTCTTTGAGGCTACCACGACGTATCTCAGTCACTTTATCTGGATTAACGCACGACGGCATATTATCCCAAAACTTTCTTCTTTCTGGATGAAGATCCTCCGACATGGACAAAATCGAATTGCTTATGCGATAATATTCCAACGAATGACTCCTCACTGGTTTCCATTTTTCCGTTATGGTTTCCGTTATTTCTGGCGTCGGATTTCTATATAAAAAATAAAATATATATATATATATATACACATATTTATTTATTTAACGTCATTAATATTTGTTAGAAATTAATAATCAATCGTGACGACGACTACGACAACGACGATGATGGTAATAATAATAATAATAATAATAATAATTTAATGCCTAAACAAAAGTAATCAAAAAACGATTGCGTTTGAATCAATGATTCCTTTTACTTCTTCTTCTTTTTTCTTTCTCCAGAAAATTATTCTTTTAACGCGTGTAGATTATTATCTCGTAGTTATGCCGATTATCATCGTCAACGTTCAATTCTTACCCGGATTTGGCGAAATTGAACCATAGGGAGGTCATGACGTCGATCATTTTGTGATCGTCCTTCGACAATGGTACATCGGGGAATAATTGTTCGCCAACAGGAAATAGATATTGCAAATCGTCGGCATGGGTAACACCATAATTCATGCCGCTATCGTCTCCGAATATTTTGCTAAAAGACGCGCTACCCTTGTAAGAGAAATAATAATAATATATAGGCGATGATTGGATAACGTAATGATCGCGTATAGACGTCCGAGTACAATGATTGAACCAGGCATCGCTGTACATCTGAAATATAATTTTATATGTCGTATTAGTATTTATGATTTATGATTATTTTTATACTAGACATTAAAAAATATTACACGCACGCACACATACACACACACACATATATATATATATATAATTGTTATTATTATTATCATTATTAATATTTTTCATGGAGGAATATTAAGACGAAATAATTTATCACTTTAAATGCACAGGAAAGTTATTTGTATATACATACATATATTGTGTGTGTGTGTGTATATATATATATATATGTGTATATAATTAATAACCAAGCGTAATTTTTTATTTATTTTTTTTTTGTATTTCAAGGAAAAAGGAAATTAATCCCATGGATAATTTATGATACACCCCGTGTCTCGATCGACTCTATTAGCACATGTCATTATTATTTGAAATTTTCCTCAGGAATTTTCTAAGCTCTAATAACGAATATGTATAGATGTATATGTATATATAATCGTATCTGATAATTTATCTTATTAAAAAGAAAAGAAAAAGGAAAGATCAAAGAAAACAGAGGAACAACCATCGATCGGTCGAAGCTAAAAGAAAAGAAAAGAAGAAAAAAAAAAATACAACCGCGTATGCGCGTACGCAAAAGTTTATATACATACATTTCATTATTTTGCCTCGCACCTTTATTTTTCTCTTTTCCTTATTTTTTTTTCTTTTTATTATTATTTTCTTTCCTTCCCCTCGTCCCTCGTCCCTCCTCCCGGCCCACAGTTTTTTAACGCGAAACCATTGGAGCGAAACGAGACGTGCACTTTTTTTTTTTTTTTTTTTTTTTTTACTCACACACCACAAATACTTACGTCGATAACTTGAAAACGGGTTTCATTGTCTATACGATTTCCCTTGAAGTAAAATTCTCTTATGGCATGGCTAATTATATCGCGCAAATGATTGGGACAGGTTTCGCCGTGCAGCAAGGTCAACGGTGCAACGTTCGGAAAATCGTCGTTCATTTTCTTGATTAGTTCGCCATTTGACAGAGCGTAGAGCGCTGAAATCAATTATTCACGGTTCGGTAATGTTCTTCAAAGTGAACATGCCTCTCCTTTTGTTTTCTGTTTTTTTTCCTTCTTCTTCTTTTTTTTTTTCTTTATTATCCTCGCCCCCTCTCTCTCTCTCTCTCTCTCTGTCCGTCTCTGTCCGTCTCTGTCTATTTGTTTGTTTGTTTGTTTGTCCGTCTTACGAAATCGATCGTGAGATGAGCAATTTCTAAGGTCATTTAGAAATACTGATAATAATGATAATAATGATAATACGTACAGGGTACCCTGAGAGATCCCTCCTCGGAAGTAACACCTATCATCCATGGTATATCCATGACCTTGCCAGTTTTTGTCATAACTATGGGATCCTCGTTAATAAATGCATTTGGATGATCCGGCTCGATCACCGGCCTGAACGGTATCATCGGACAATAATCGAATTCCTGGAAAGGTTTATTTTATTTTATTTTATTTTATTTTATTTTATTTTTTTTTTAATGTCGATTTGATTGGATCATACGTTACTTCTTCTTTTTTTTTCGTTTCCGTTTTCCTTTTATCATTCAACCATGCATTTGTATTTTTTATTATATTTCTTAGTTTATATATATATATATATATATGTATATGTATATGTATATGTGTATATTTATACAAGTATTAAAAAGAGAAATAAAGTTTTGAAAGAACGTTGCACGATATCAAGGTAGGAGAAAAATGAAACGATGGAAAAATAAACAGAGAAATAAATCGAGAAAGAGAGAGAGAGAGAGAGAGATTTATAGAAGATAGTTATATAATAATAATAAAAAAAAAAAAATAAAAAAAAAACCACGTAACCGAACGTGTTATATCAGAGCAATATTGTGTGTATTATATTACGCTCCTAATAACATTTCATTGGCAAGGTTTACTCGATCAACTTACATAATGATTAATTTGAGAGAAGAGCATTAGAAATAAGAAAGAGAGAAAGTTAATAAATAAATAAATAAATAAATAAATAAATGAATGAATGAATGAATACTGAATATCGTTCGACCGACCAATCTTGATTTTTTTTCTTTTTTCGTTTAAATATTTTTTCATTTCGAACCGATCAATGGATCCAACGAAGGCCACTGACTAATCATTAACCGGAACTTTAGGATTAGGCAAGTAATCGTTAGACCGTGGATGATTACTGATATCTATTTCGCAGTAACGTAACGTAACGTAACGTAACGTAACGTAACGTCGAGAGATCCTTTATCTGGTTATACTCAATGGGGGACCATAATCCAGTCGATCCAATGCTCGAGAGACACGAAACTAACGTTATTAGAACGTTAGAAGTTCTTTCATGCTTAGATTTAGAAAGTAGTACTCGTATTTGCCCGATGGATAGACGGTTGAATGACCGAACGATCGAAAAATAACTCGCTCTCTCCTATTTGATCGATATTTATTTTTTTTTTTTCTTTCCCTCCTTCCTCCCTCACCCTCTCCCGCCAACCCCCTCGATCGATGACAACTCCGATGACGATGACGATGACGATGACGATTGTTTGTTATAATAACGAATTAAATAGGATAAGGATCATCGATGATTTGAATTTTGAGATCCGTGTGTTACCTGAAATAATCGATCGGTCCCAATGATTTCCGCTGCGTCTTTAGTTTTTAGACAGTTTATCATAGCAGTAGAGTCGTCGGTCGGACAATTGAAAACTTTCCCGATGGTTTCTGCCCTTTTTTTTGCGGTACCTGCCCTGGTCAAGGTCCAAGGACAATGAGCATTGCCACTTTGCGATATCGCACGTTGGAATAGACCTGTATTAAATATACGAATATTAATATTAATAATAATAATAATATTAATATTAATAATAATAATAATAATAATAATAATAATAATAATAATGATATTAATAATAATAATAATAATAATAATAATAATAATAATAATAATAATAACAATAATAATCATTCTCTTTATTTCCATCGAAACAGTCGGATTCTAATTATTTATTTATTTATTTATTTATTTATTCGTTCGTCCGTTTTTCTTATTTTCGTTCGTAATTATATATATAAAAAAAAAAAAATCCAGAAACTGTGTTTGGTAAAAGAAAAAAAAAAAGAATCGTTTAGGTATTATTATAAACGCGAGTGGGATAAAACGAATCGAAACGGAATTGATATAACGGGTCCGTTCAAACGAACTTCTTATAATCCGTATATTTTCATTTTATTTTTACAATTATCATCAATTTTAATGTCTAACGCGTAATATGCGGTTTACGTATTACAGAGGGGATGGGGATCGGGGGGGGGGGAGGAAAAAACAATGTTGCTCCAAGACGGTAACCGTTTAACGCGATATTTACATCCGGTTCTTATTAATTAACGCCGTACGTAATTAAGAGAAGAATGAAGGAAAAGGAAGAAAAAAAAAAATTACAAGAGCAAAAAGCATGATACTGCGCGATTCGTCAACAATTACGTGATGCAGATTTTTTTTTTGTTTTGTTTTATTCTCTTCTTCTTCTTCTTATATTTTTTCTTCTTCTTTTAGACCAGTGACTGCGAAACTTCTTCCGTCTCTTTTTTATTGTTTTCGATCGCGAGTGTCTCGAAAACAGAAAGGAAAAAAGAAAAAAAAAAAAGGGGGAAGAAACTTTGGCGTCAAAGCCTTTCGAAAATCGTTCTCGCGAACGAGATCTAAAAAGGCCTTCTTTTTCATGTTTTCTTATTTTTATTTTTATTTTTATTTTCATTTTTATTTTTATTTTTATTTTTTGTAAAACTTACCCCTCGAGAGATTGCTCATCATGTGATAATGAACGCTCGCACCGCCGGCACTCTCGCCAAAAATCGTAACTCTGTTTGGATCGCCACCGAATGCGGCAATGTTTTCGTTAATCCATCGCAGTACCTGAACCTGATCCTTCAAACCCTGATTTCCCGGAGATACCAGGTCCTCGGTACTCAAAAATCCCAATGGTCCAAGCCTGACGCGAATGGAAAAGTTAAAAAAGAAAAAAAAAAAAAAAATGGGACAAAAAAGAAAGGAGAAAAAAATTATAACAATTATAAAAATTAATCCGTATTAATCAGTTATTATAATCGCGCGTTAGACGATCGGGTTGAAAGGGAGAGGATCTGTTTGGAAAAAAGAAATACGAATAAAACAGAAAAATGAAAATTAAAAAAAAGAAAAAAAAAAGAACTTATCCTATCCTTTCTTTTTTTCACCTCCTCCCGCCAATCTTCTTTCCTTTTTCTAACCTGAAATTCGACGTGACGAGGATGACGTCATGATCCAAAAGGAATTTAGGTCCGTAAAATTCGGAATGGCCGGCACCGGTTACCCAACCACCGCCATGGTACCAAACCATAACGGGGTAACCGTTTCGTGGATTTTTCTCTTCGTTCGTATTAGGCACCCTGGGTGTATAAACGTTTAGATATAGGCAATCCTCCGTGCCAACGATTTCCTCTTGATGGGTATAAATATTTCTTTGAGTGCATATCGAACGATCATAGCGAGCGTCCAACGTTCCGTCCCACGAGGTCATCGGTTGTGGCGGCTAAGAGAAAAGAGAAAGAAGAAGAAAAAAATAAATAACAACAACAATAACGATAATTGAAAAAACGTGTGTGTGTGTGTGTGTATATATATATGTATATAATAATTTCTAATCTAATATCTAATGTCCACTTACGAATGCCATCGAACATTTTTTTCTTTCACACAGTTAACGATCCCTCGGATAAGTCAAATGTAACGTGTCTTTATTACTTCTTCTCTTTCTTTTTTTTTTCTTTTTATTTATTTATTTATGTATTCTTTTTTTTTTCTTAAATTATCGATAATATGTATTATGCAAGTGAAACGTGTATAAATAATATGTAACATATATGTGTATACGTGAAACCCGTTGGATGTCGGAAGTTGAGAAAAATTAATCGTGAAAGTATAAAAAAATCTGGTTGTTTATAAACAAGAACGGATAAAGGGTATAATGAATGGAAAAAATACAAATACTTTCTTCTCGACATATGTAAATCACACACACACACACACACACACATATATATATATATATATACATATACATAAATAAATAGCATTACGAGAAACCAGTTTATTAGTAACGGAATGTGTCAAACGACATCGATGATCGCTTCGTGTATTATGTTAAATAGACATTTCTTTCATGTTTTTTTCTTTTTCCTTTTTTTTTCATTTTCTTTTTTTTCTTTCTACAGAAACAACACATTATACATAAGTGCGGACTTAGCGAATTAACGTTCGTGCGTTATGAATATGTATGCGTGCGTGTGAGTGTTTCGTAAGTACGTATCTCTATGTATATTAATAATACATAGCTCTAAGAGAGAGAGAGTGAGAGAGAGAGAGAGAGAGAGAGAGATAAAGTGAATGTCTCGAAGTTAGATTTTAACTTGAAAAACTATTAGCTTTTTAAATAGCCGCGACGGTATAAATATTTCGTAACGTTAGGAAGTTATAATTATATGGAATTAATTTTCCATGTTTAAGAGAGAAAAGAAAACAACAAAAAGTAATGGTGAAAATTAAACATTCGGAGGTGAATATTTTCTTTTTCTTTTTTTTTTTTTTTCGGGACAAAAAGATTTTCATTCATGTCGTCGTATATAATTATCACGTCGTTATATTATCGTACTAGTGTCGACATATTCGTGACGAAATATTATTGAACGCGTATATATATATATATATATATCACACATACACACACGTACACACACACATATATATATACAAGTATGTCAGAAAACAAATAAATTTTGAAATGTTAAAAGGAAACATAAAAATGAGAGAGACAGATAATATCGACGTCCGTTATCGATCGAAACTCGTTAGATTTGTAAATCCTTTCGCAAAAGTTAGAGACGTAAGAGAATAAAAATCATTTGTCGATTTGTTATTTTAGAAAATCATTTATCATTTGTTATCTCAAATCAAGTTCATTAAAATGGTGAAAAGCATTGGATCGTTGCAATAATGATCGTTGGGATTGGGAGTATTATAAATCGATCGACAAACGAAACGTATCTTTGAATGTGTAAAGAAAGTGACACACGCAGACACTAAAATAAAAAAAAAAAAAAAGGGAGAAGGAAGAAAAACGAGATTTCTCGCGGTAAACGGCGAGTTGACCCTTTCGAAAGGTCATCGTGAACTCTCTCAATACGTCCGCTCTGATCGCGTTTTTGTTTGTTTTCTTTTTTCTTTTTTGTTTTCTATTTTTTTATGATCGTCATTAGCAAATAGAAACCCTCGAAATGGAAACGATCGGAGATCTCTAATCGTTCAAAAGTGTAATACGTTTCGAGATAATAACTTTTTCCTTTTCTTTCTTTCTTTTTTTTTTCCACTTAACAAAAAAAAAAGAAAAAGAAAAAAAAAAGAAAAAAGGAAGAAACAGAAATAAATTAAAGAAAAGTAAAGAACGACATCTGCAAATATGCGATGTGATGAGCACATGTAAGGAAAATTTACAAGCGCATTTAAATTTAAACATAGGTAAACGTTTATATATATATGTGTGTATATGTGTGTGTGTGTGTGTGTGTGGGTGTGGGTGTGCGTGTTATCTACGTTAACACACATATACGTATAAGTAGAAGTGACACATAGTATTTATCTCTGTCGCGTGTTCCTTGAAATAAATATATATGTATATATATATATATATATATATATTTACACATAAACACAAAAACATATATTTAGTATACATAATATTCATATGTACAGGATACATGTTGGAGAATGAAGAGGAAAAAGAAAATGAAGAAGAAGAAGAAGAACAAGAACAACAACGACAACCGCAACAATACAAATAAAAACAAAAAAGATAAGGGAAAACAAATTGGCACGAATCCATTCCCAATCAATTCCTTCGGGATAACTTCAATACGATTCTTCGACATCGATCGAATCCAATTCAGAGGTATTCGATCTAATTTTCATGTTCGATCGTCAAACAAATTTCTTTTCTAATAATCGTTACGAGAGAATAATTTTCTTTTTTTTCCTTTCTTTTTTTTTTTTCTCTTCTTCGAACTTACCTCGAATCTGAGTTCGCCGAGTGGTGGGAGTGCGTAAGGTATGCCGCGGAATCCAGAAAATTCACGTTGTTTTCTCGTCATCATGTAAGTACCCAACAACGTGCCATTTTTAATTCGTACTTTGGGCGATGATTCCACCGACAGGTTTTCACCGTGACAAAGAGAAATCTCATGGAGATTAGCGGCGAACAGGCAAAGTATACTAACCAATAATGTCCATGGGTTCGTATGGTTACGATTACTTGGCAACATCTTCGAAACGAGGTGAAAGCAGTCCTAACGGGGACACACTCGTTTGATAAACCTGTGTATGTATATATGTAGGTATTTATGTATTCATGTATGAATGTATGTTACACGTGTATAAATGTACACATCTATTCTATGGTTTTATTTTCTTTATTTTAGAAACGAATGTGATAACTTGAAGAGTGTTTCTTTTTTTCTTTTTTCCTTTTCTTTTTTTTTTCTTTTTTTTATTTTTTTAATTTTTCTTTTTTTTTTTTTTCTATTAAACGGGAATGCGTTCGAGAGACACGTGCGAGGAACAAAAGATTATTGTAGTTATTTGAATGATCGATAAGATGACATACGTGTTATCGATTTGACGAATATTCGTTGAATTGGAAAGAAAAGAAAAAAAACGATTATTTATATGTATATGCAATGAGAGCGTTCATAAACGTCAAAATTATCTGTTGCAAAATGTTATAACCGTGTCATCTGTTTTAAATTATTATCTGTTGTAAAGGTATTAAGTATAAGGTATTTAAAAAACAAAACAAAAAACAAAAAAGAAAGAAAACAAAATCGTTCCTGGTCTCATCGAAAAAAAAAAAAAAAAAAAAAAAACGAAAAGAAAAAATTTACCTTCGGGTTCGAGCGTTCTTTCACCCTCTCCTTCACCCCTCCTCCGCCCGCCCGCCCGCCCTTTTTACAATATCTTCGAACGTTTTTCTTTCCCCATATCCTTCCGCAATATTTGGTACGAAATGAGAAGAAGGAAGAACAAAAAAAAAAAAAAAAAAAAAGAAAGAAACGGACGTGCAAAAATAAGAGCGAGAAAGAAAGAAAAAAGAAAAAACGAGAATGTAAAGAAGAAGGGACAGAAATCTCGTGCATTGCGAAAGTGTTAAACGTTGCGGGTAATAGTTCGATGATAGAGAAAAGAAAAATAAAAAGAAAAGAAAAATAAAATAAAGTAGAAAAACAGGCGAAAAATATTTACGAAACGTGCGTTAAAACGTTAATCCGTTATCGTCGAAACGTTATGGGATTAAAAGTGGGATAACGATGATAACAAAAAGAGGAAGAAGAAGAAGAAAAAGAGGAGGAAGAAGAAGAAAAATAAAAGAGACCAACAAAAGGAACGTACGTAATAATGGAATTATGCGATTCGATATAGCGATTTACTTACCGATTAAGACGATTACGACGATATAACTATGATTACTGATGATACTGATTGTATCATATGATTATTGACTCGTTGTTGTAACGCCGTTCGTTACATAGAATCTTCTTTAAAGAAAACGCGAATAATATGCTTTTAAGGTACGACGTTCGTGAACGTGTTTCAGGATTTTACTTTCGTGTTCGATCCACGATGGTTTAAATGCGACTGACGATGAGATCGATATCGCACGGCTTACGAGAGACAGAAAGAGAGAGAGAGAGAGAGAGAGAGGTTCGGTCCATACCATATCTCTCATTCTCCTCCTACCATTATGTTTTATGAAACATTTACCTCTTCCTCTCTCTCTCTCTCTCTCTCTCTCTCTCTCTCTATCTTTATCACTCTATCTATCTCTATCTCTCTCTATCTTTATCACTCTATCTCTCTCTCTCTCTCTCTATCTTTATCACTCTATCTCTCTCTATCTCTCCGTCTTTTTTTCAGGTTATTCCTCGTTGTTACGAATATTTTTTACCGTTTCGTCCTCTCCTACATTTTTTTTCTTCTTTTTCTTCTTCTTCTTCACTTCATCTTCTAATTCTTCTTCTCTCTCTCTCTCTCTCTCTCTCTCTCTCTCTTAACCTCCTCCCCCTCCCCCCGTCGATCAATCGCGCGTCATCGTTATATTACGTTACGTTATCACACACCGACGAAGTTCTTGTTTCTTTTTCTCTCCTTCTCTTTTTGTACAATTTATGCATCTTACGTCCGTATGTCTCATATGATTTCGATCGTTAATCTTGATAACTCGATATATATATATATATATATATATATATATATATATAGTATGCGTGCACTCATGTAGGTGTATATTTATGTATGTTAAGTGCCATACGTAACTACTTAATCGGTTAATACTTAAGTATTATGGATTTCCAAGAAGTACGTTGAACTTCGCGAAACGCGCACGGGGAAGTTTTCTCTCTCTCTCTCTCTCTCTCTCTTTTTTTTTCATTTTCATTTACATTTTATTTTGTTTTGTTTTTCCTTCACAAATTTGATTCAATAACACGGCGCTCAGGCCGGGTATCACGATTGTTTTTTCCATCGGATCTTTTGATGCACGTGCAAATGAATCATCATTCTCGTTCCTCGAGGATAAACTAAAATCCGGTTATTCCCAAACGCGATGAATAAAAGAAATATCGCAATTGAATATTAATTAGATTGATTGAGTAACCACAAGGAGAACAATACATATATATATATATATATATATATATATATATATATATATATATATGTATATATAGTTATTTATTAATTTATTACAAAAAATGTCAAACGTTCATCAACGACGATCGTCTCTCTTTTTCCACGTTCTTCTTCTTACTCCACGGGAATCAATCGAATCTTAAGAGTTTATTTCGAGGATAAAAAAACACAAAAAAAAAGAAAAACAAAAAAGAAGGCTATGCGTCAGTCCGTCCGTCCGTCCTTCCGATCGAATATTGAATTGGATCGGTCGTTGGATAATTGGAAGGAACGTAAAAGTCTGTGTGTGTGTCGGTACGAAGTTTTTTCTTTCTATTTTTTTTTTCCTCTCCCTCTTTCCCCCTTTTTCTTCGTCCAAACGTCTCATTTCTATTGTAAACAATGTCAATCAATCGTATAATTGAGGATTAATTGGATCGATCGTAATTAGCGTCGAGAGAAAAAGATAGAAACAGAGAGAGAGAGTGGAATTCTTAATTAACGCAAAATCAATGTTCCAAGTTATTAGACTTTGAATAAAGATAATTTTGAGAAAACTCCAAGGCCGGGGGGGGAGGGGAGGGGTAAATGTGTCAAACCGTTCGTGTCACGCCTTGCAACGATATTTAATCATTAAACGTATTGAAATGTCAAGACGTCGATCTAATAGAGACGTCGTATTTGCCGTAATATAAGAAAAGAACGAAACGACGCGTGCAAAGAGAAAGAAAAAAAGAAAGAAAGAAAGAAAGAAAGAAAGAAAGAAAGAGAAGGACAGAAAGAATAGAAAAAAAGCTAATTTATAAAAGACGCAGTAGTACTCCCGTACGATTGCACAATTTTATAAACGCGTCGTCATGCGGAACGCGCATAATTTTTCATTGGGAACTTTTGAAATGATTCCGATATATTTTAACGAGAGATCGAACGAGATCGTTTTGAACGTCGTTACACTCAATGACGTGCGCTTTTTTTAATTTATTTTTTTTCCTCGTTCCTATATATATATATATATATATATATATATATTTCCTTTTTCTTTTTCTTTTCCTTCCTGTTTTTCTTTTTCTTTTTTTTTTTTTTTTTTTTCTTAAGACTTTCATCACTTGAATTCGTTCGTCGTGATCGGGGTTTGTTCATACATACGTTTATGTTCGATTATACGGTCGAATAATAACCCACTATTTCGATTTCTTCTAATCGGCCTAGAACAGGACGTTGGGGAGAGACATTGATAACCTACACCGGTTCACCCACTTGATTAAAAGGACAGAATTTATTCGCTATGTCGATGCGTCGCTTTGATAAATCCCATAACATGTAAGTAAGTCTTACAGAAATCATTAATATATGTGTGTGTGTGTGTGTGTGTTGTGTACATGTGCGTGTATGCACAATGAACCGTGATTAATCTCGTCATCGTTCACATACCTTGGTCTCAAGGTAGTAGAAACTATAACGCGTAAATATCTGAATAATAAAAGTATATGAATGTAATATCAATAAATAATATTTCGATCAAAGTATTTAGATGGTAACACTTCGATTGAAATTCTCCAAGTATATAATTATAAAAAGTATATATATATATATATATGTATGTATACTTAAATTTATTTTGTATTTATTTTTATTATACACACACACATTTATATATATATATGAATTGAAATAGTATATATAGTAGTACAGTGTTCTATCGTACATAGCTCTAATTTTTAGTGAACCAAGAAATAAGAAAAAATGAAAAAGAAAAATAGATTGACCGGTGTTTACTCGGATATATAAAATAATATCAATTCTGCGACATTGCTTATTCAAGTGTCGACTGAATAAAATACAAAAAGTTAATAAAATAATAAAGATAAATAATAGCGTTGATAGAATAACTGTGACGCGTTTATTCAAAGTTATCTACACGACAAATATGCTGGCTGAGAAAATGGAGAAACGTTTCTTCTTTTTCTCAACAGATGGCGACTACGTCTATTGTCTCCTCGATTACTTAACCATCGTCGCATAGGAAGATTCCTGCATTACCATCGTATGATAATTAGTCGATCGACCGATAAATTGTGGATATGATTAGTAATAACGGACCACGATAGATGGCGATAAAAACACGGAGAGGTATATGTATATATATGTGTGTGTATATATATATATATATATATCGGGTACACCGAGGTAATTTTCCAGAAATTTCCCGGGAGACCATTCGCCTCACGTTTCTCTCTATACTCTTACCCTCCCCCCCTCCGTGTCCCCTTCTCTTCAACCCCCATGGTCCCCCTATCTCTTATGCCGCCATGTTACTTTCGAATTCACCGTACCGAGGGGTTCGAGGACTCCAACCCTCGCGAAGGGTGGCTTTGTGGTTCGTGGAATAGGGCTTCAACCCCTCTAGAATAAGGTGAACCATGATGCCGTCCGTACGAATCTACGCCATTTTGTGCCAGATCTAAACCAAAAGGGACCACCGGGTTTATCGTGTAGCTACGAACTAGGACCAATACTAAAGTATTAATGATATTACTATGATATTAATTTTATTACGATAATGTTATTAGCATTGATTTGATTTATCGTTTAAACTAATAACCGTATACCGTTAGTCATTCTAATATATGTATATATATATATATATATAGTTATACATATGTATATATCTTATAGAAACGAAATAAATAATTTATACTAATTCACTAACGCGATCAGGAAAATTTCTATTATTTTATATACAAATGAAAATCGATCGTTTGTTTCTTTGCTCACTAAAACTCAAATCCATACAGTATTTTCATTAAAAACAAATCTTATACAAGTGTCGTTCATTCAATTATAAAATGTAATACGTAGGCGTAACACTTATGTGTTCGTTAAAGAACTTGTGTCGTTATCAAGAAAAAAAAAAAAGGAAAAAAGAACTTCCTTCTTAATCTTCGATCATCCGAAAAGAAAAAAAGAGAAAAGAAAAGAAAGAAAGAAAGAAAGAAAGAAAGAAGATCGTTCAATGAGAAACGCATATATTTTTTTATTCATTTTAAAATAATAATACTACGATATATATATATATATATATACATATTATATACATATACATATGTGCGTGTATGTGTATAAGTAATTTACGTATTATTATGTAATGAATGTACGCGCGTAACACACACGAACGAACGCATACATGTGTTAATATATAAATATATATATTCATGTAAGATATTAGATAACGATTGTCAAATGATCAATACAATACGAAATTGAAATTTTCTTCGAAAGTTATGACGTAACCGAGAACGTAGTATAATTTTATAATTTCGAATGATTTGCCAACCCAATCGGTGGCGCCATCATTCCATCTTAAGGTCTCGCAATTCTAAGCCTTGGCCGTACGCAAACCGCCATTTTATTTGGCGACATGGGTTTTTCTTTACGTTCGCCGATTAAATAAATGCCGGAAAAGTCCAATTTTTTTTTTTTTTAATCCGACGATGAAAGATCGACGCGTTAAAATGATTTGCGTATATCGATCGAACGTTTATTAATAACAACGCGTTTACGTTTAATCGTTATACACAAAAATAATATATATATATATATATTTTTTATATGTATATTTATATATATTACTAACGCATTCACGAACGAATACGTCAAAATTTTCGTCTAAAAGTCACGATTATTCTTCTTGTGCGATCGGAGAAAGAGAGAGAGAGAGAGAGAGAAAAGAACCCCCTCCTTCCCGTCCCCTGAACGTAAAAATAAAATTGTTTTAATTCTCAATTATATATTCGTTATAATTGAATATCGTTTTATAATTAAATTTTCTTTTTACGAAACGTTCGTAGAAGAATAATAAATAAATAAATAAATAAATAAATAAATTCTTCTTTACGTATGATTATACACGTACAATTATATATCACATTCTTCGAACGATTTTACATAACACGATTATATAAATATATTCATATATATATATATATATATATATATATATATATATATATATATATATATATAATATTTTATGAACGACTATTTAAAGAAAAAGAAAAAAAAAGAAAAGGAAAGAAACGAAGAAAAATAGTCACAGCTTTTTTTTTGCTTGACGCTGCAACTTGCAAAATGATTCGTTTGCTCTCTCTCTCTCTCTCTCTCTCTCTTTTTCTTTTTCTTTCTTTTTTTCTCGTACTCTCTATTTCTCTCTTTCTCTTTCTCTTTTTTTTTTCTTTCTCTCTCTCTCTCTCTCTCTCTCTCTCTCTCTCTCTGTCTCTGTCTCTGTCTCTGTCTCTCCAGTTTCGAATTTGAAAGAATGGTCGGAGTGAGCGGCAAACAGGCACTTCGTGGAAATAGTATAATTTCGTAGGCAATAAAGGTTAAACGAGGGTTCTTGGCCTTCAATTATTAACAGACCGTCCATAGACGATAAAGCGCCCAGAATTTTTAAAGAGTCCATTCGACGATCGGCTCTAGTAGTCTTAGTCGAAAATCCTATAACTAGTTTTGCCCATTAAACTTTACGATCTGCGAGCTATAATTCGGAAGAAAAAAAGTATCGGCCGTAATCACTGTTTTACAAAATAGATTACTTTCATATCTATTTGACAGCCTGATAAACGTCAATATATTTATTTATTTATCTATGCATTGTGCATTATGCATTCTCTCTCTCTCTCTCTCTCTCTTTTTCTTCCTCTTCATCTTCTTTTCTTTCTTCTTTCGACAAGTCGATCAGCTTCACGTTTCTGACCTTTTATTTTTCACTTTCTCTTGGTAGATACCCGCACATAGAAATATATATATATATATATATATATATATTTATACATAAATACATACATAGATAGATAGAGATGAGTACGTATGTACATAGCTATCCAAAGATGGAGAAGCCACTGTTGTTATGTACATACATACATACATACATAAGTACATACATACATACATACATACATACATACATACATACATACATACATACATACATACATACATACATATATCATACATAAATACATTACTTTCATATATACGCATTTGTCTCTACGTGTTTCTCTACTCTCTCTCTACTCTTTCTCTGTCTTTCTTTCTCTTTCTCTCTGTGGGTGTGGTTGTGGGTGTGTGTGTGTGTGTGTGTTTGTGTGCGCGCGGCATCTTGCCTAGAGCGACAGAATCAACTTGAGCCGTGTTGCCAGTGGCAACCGATAAAATTCTAGAGAGGAGACCCTCTTGATCCCCTTTTCGAGAACCCGACTTGCCACGAATTCCTTCTGATCGTCCCAGTTATTCCTACCGATTGTCGTAGGACTTATTAAATTCGATAACTCTCTTTTGAAAAATTTTTTCGTACCTCCTGATACCTAGGATACATACGTACGTGCATACATACATATAAACATACATATACACATACATATACATATATATATATATATATATATATATATATATACATATATATATATATAAACTTTAGAGAAATTTTCATTTTTCGTTGATATACCTAACGAAGGTATATTCCATTCACATTCATTTCCTCTTTTTTTTCTGATACATAAAATATTTTTTAATGATAACTGCGATTGGAATTTTTAATTTTTTTTTTGTTTTTTTTCTTCCTCTTTTTTCTTTTTTTTTTTTTTTTCTTAACAAACGAAAGCGACATCCCTTTTCCATCATACGTTTTATTTATCCTTCTCTCTCTCTCTCTCTCTCTCTCTCTCTCTCTGTCTCTATCGTTTTTAACTTTCTCTTTCTCATTCCTACGAAAACTTATGCCACTAATGCACACGTATAATATGCGAATATAAGAGAATTTTTCTTCTTTCGATTGATATTCTTTAACGGTAATAATGTAATTATTTTTATTATTATTATTATTATTTTTCTTCTTCTTCTTCTTCTTATTATTATTATTATTAAAGGGCAGGAATCGTGGCGGTGTAGGGAAAAGTATTAGGAAAGTCTAATATGACGGTAGGTAGGTAGGTTGGAAGGTAGGTGGATGGGTGGGTGGATTTGTGGGTGGTAAAAGGGTAGTGTATACAGTGACCGTGGAAACGGTGATTGGAATAGGGTTTTAGGTGGAATAAATAAAAACACTGGGACATCCTGGAAATAAAATCTATTGTGTTGGTGGCCGTTTTAAACAGAGAGAGAGAGAGAGAGAGAGAGAGAGAGAGAGAGAGAGAGAGAGAGAGAGAGAGAGTGTGCCGTGAGCCACGATTTCCGGCAGTCGAAATATCCGGCGGGAGGGTTGGGGGAGGTTGGAGGGCTGTATGGTGGGGGTACATCGACCCTTCGTATTGGGTCGAGAAAATATACCTAAGCTCGGGGTCGATATTGAGAATAGGAGGAACAGGAGAAAAGCAATGGGGGAAAAAAAAAAAGGACACACCCCACCTCCTTCTCCTCCTCTTCGGCTTCCTTCTCGATCCCTAACTAACCCCCCTCGCCTCCCTTTACCCCTTCATTTCCTCCCCTTCCCGGTTTCCTTCTCCCAAACCCCAGAGAAAAACTCTAATGCACGCCATGAGTTTTCCAATGGGAGAGAAAGATATATATATATATATATATATATATATATATATATGGTATTATGTGACCGTGAAAAATCGATACATACCTACTAAGCTTTCATACGTTCTAACTCCGTAGAACAAATCAAACTAATGTATATATACATACATATATATGTGTGTGTGTGTGGTAAATACTTATATTTGTATATGCATACGAATAAGTAAAAATGTTGTATTTACGTCGTCGTTCGTTTCATCCTTTCATTCGTATCGTTTTTCTATTTTTTTCTTTTTTTTTTTTTTCTATTCTTTTTTCTATTCTTTTTTGTATTCTTTTCCTTTTTTCATCTTCCGGTTGATTTTCGATAACGACGTTTAAATGTCTCCGGTGATATCGGCCTCTTCCTCGTTTCTAAATTATCTAATATCGTCCATTTAACGCTGTGGACGATTTTAATCGTATATAATTTACAAGTATATAATGTATTAGGTTTATTGTATTACACAGGGGAAAACTATGCGATAACGATTTGACGATATATATATATATATATATATATATATATATATATATATATATAGAAAGAGAGAGAGAGAGTAAAGGAAGTATAATTAGAAGAACGGATAAGAATGAGATGGATAATAATAATTAGACTCAGCTAACGTAGCCATTACGCGGGGTCCGTCGTTTCTTTCTTGCAAATGAACTTTTACTTTTTATTTCACTCTTTCTTTCTCTTTTTCTATCTCTTTTCTTTCCCTCTATCTCTCTCTTTATCTATTTTACTCTATATTTCTGTCTGTCTGTCTATCTCTAATTTTATCTTGATCTTCCTTTCTCTTTCTCTCACTCTCTCTCTCTCTTTTTTCTCTCGTTATCAGATTAAAGAAATTTCAATGTACTTTACGTAGTTATCTACCTTGATGAGAAAGGAAATACATACATACATACATACATCCATACATACATACATACATACATATATATATATATATATATATATATATATATATATATATATATATATATTCGTGGAAATAGTATTATCGAGGATATTTAATTGTTAAAAAGGATAACTTCGACCAGGTTTTTTACGATTTCTTTCATAGTATTGCTCTTATGATTAAATAAATAAAATGGATAAAAGATTATATATTTATATAAGAATTATATAAGAAAAATTAATATACATATACACACACACACACACACACACACATATATATATATATAAATATATACATATTTATGTATTACATAGTACTGAAATCTTCACGATAATTTTGTAATAGTATTATTAACCAAAAATATCCAATTATATGTACCTGTATAACGCAGATGGAAATATCTATTAAAGGTAGATATTAATAATTAAAAATTAAAAAAAAAAAATGATGCAACAACAACAACAACAACAACAAGAAAAAGATTAAGTCATTTAAAGAATTGAAATGAGAAAGACGAACTTCTATTTTCCTCTCGCGATAACGCCTTCCGATGAGTCGTGAGGAAATTCAGGGAAAAATAAAGAGAAAGAGAAAGAAAAGAATAGAAAAGAGAAAGGATTCGATGGAATCAAACGTGGAATTTTACCATGGCGGAACCACCATAGAAAGAGTAATAAAAGGGTAATAAAAGGAGTATAGTAAAAGAAAAATCGGCTTTCGGTGCCCGAGGGAGGGATCGTCGGGAGGAATGAGAGATTCGCTTCGTGAAAAAGTAAAAAGTAAAAAGAAAAAAAAAGAGGTCACAAACCCAAAAACCCAAAAACCCAAAGATACCAAAAATCTCGAGATAGAAAAATCCTTGTTTTTCCTTGTTTTACCTGCGACAAAATATTCACGATGAACGATGAAAAACGGAAAAACGGGTTAACGGACCGGAGAAGAGGAGGACTGACGAAATAAAAAATAAAAAATAAAAAAGAAGAGAAAAAAGAAAGCGCAAACACAAAAACACTTTCCCATGTTCCCCGCTCGTTCTTCCACCCCCTTGTCGTCGATGACGTACCAATGCAGAAAATACGTCGTCGAGAGATTTCAAAAAGGAAAACAAAAGAAAAAAAAAAGAAGAAGAAGAAGAAGAAGAAATCGATGGTATATCGAAAGAGAACAAATTTTTCTCATGGGTTTAAGAGTCGAGAAGAATGTGGCGTTGGCCGATTTTCAGGTAGCAGTGGCGTAACGTTGCACGAGATGCACGTTGGTTAGTTGAAAAAAAAAAAAGAAAAAAAAAAAGTAGAAAGAAAGACACTTATCCTTTTCGTACCCTCCTCCCGCCTGCCCCTTCGCCCTCTTACCCCTCTGTCCCTTTGCCCCTTTCCCCGTGCCCCTTTCCCCTTGCCCCCCCGCTGTCATATCGCAAATAACGTACCCCCAACATTCGAGACGAGTCGTTGTCGTCGTTGAGTAGTAATAGAAAGGATGAAAAGAAAGGAGAAAGAAAAGAAAGGAAAGGAAAAGGAAAGAAAAGCAATGGAATATCGAATAAGGAATTTTCCCATGGGTGAGACCGAGAAAGAAGAAGAATGAAAGAGAGAGAGAGAGAGAGAGAGAGAAAGAGAGAGTTAAAAAATCGGGCGCTAGGCGCCCCAGGAGCATTGAGAACGGTGACCCAAATACGAAAGGGGATAACGACCCCATGAGTACATAGAGAAGAAGAAGAAGAAGAAGAAGAAGAAGAAGAAGAAGAAGAAGAAGAAGAGGAAGAAGAAGAGGAGGAAGAAGAAGAAGAAGAAGAAGAAGAGGTGGGAAGTGGGGTGGAGTGAGGTGGAGTGAGGTAGGATCGCGGTAGGATCGCGGAATAGGTTGATGGGGTATAAGGTATAGAACCATGGTGGGGGTTTAGGGTAGGGAGAGAAGAGAGAGAGAGAGAGAGAGAGAGAGAGAGAGAGAGAGAATCGCTCCCTTTGCCTTGAATATCCGCTTGTTCGCCGTTACTCTCTCTCTCTCTCTCTCTCTCTCTCTCTCTTTCTCTTTTTTCTTGTTTTGTTTTCGATCGCAAATGGCGAGAGCACTCTCTTTGAATTCCACTTCTCTCTTTCTCTCTGTATATATGCGTGTTCTACGGTGGCCGGTGAAAACCAGGCCGTTGTCCTTGCTCGATACCTACTATAGTGTATGCTTGTTTTATGGTGTTGGTGTGGTACCCATCGAGAGCGCGGCGACCTTTCGGAGAACGTACGAGGAGAGCACGTGTAACCTTCCATAAGCATCCAACACGACCTACCTACATACCTACCTATCTATCTATCTATCTCTACCTATCTACCTAACTACTCTTCCACTCTTCTACTCTTCTACTCCTCTACTCTCTAAACATCATCCAGAGACCATACTCTCTCTTACCTGCGTTTATGCGTCCTCCGACAGGGCCGTACGTACGTACATATATAACATATCGGCGTAGGTTAATTATTTATGGTACGTAAGGGATTAAAAAGGGATTAAGGGAACGAATTTTGTGTTCCTTCGACTAATATTAATGGACGTCAAACGTAATACCGTTCACTTGCTCGTACGTTTTTCATAATACACATCTTTTTTATTATTATATATATATATATATTTATGTGCGTGTGTGTGTGTGTGCGTGCGTGCGTGTGTATTTATGTGTATGAGAGAGAGAGAGAGAGAGAGAGAGAGAAATAAAAAAGAAGGGGATGAAAAAAAAAATCAAAAAAAGTGAAGTCGTAGAGTTATTCGTTGATTATTTTCCAAACGAAAAAAAAAAAAAAGAAAGAGTACGCCACTGTGTTAAGGTGAAACGTGTGTGTATGTATGTATTTCTATACTAACGTTCCTAGTATATTATCCTACCTACCTATCCAGCTACCTAGCTACCTTACCTACCTAGTCTACCTATCTACCTAGTCTACATAATCTATATATAGTTTAGGAGTGTACACGTTTTTACACGTGCAAGTGCCTAATACCTATGAAACGGGAGAAGATCTCGTTAGGCATTCTCACCCGTATTACTGGCTCGTTCGTTCGTTCGTTCATTCAACCCCTGACGCAGAAAGCCATGCAAAAAAAAAAAAAAAGAACTGAAAAGGAAAAAATAAAAAAGCAAAAAGAATTTCACTTATGTACGGGTAGACACAACTTCCGGATTTCGATTTGAACGGTTATTGAAGAACATCGAGCGAACTCGAAATTATTCTAAAGTTAGAGACAGATAGATAAATAGAAAAATATATATATATATATATAAAGAGAGAGAGAGAGAGAGAGAGAGAGAGAGAGAGAGAGAGGGTCATGCATTAGAAAGTGAATACAACTTCGTTTAATTCTCGATTTAATATCGTCGATCGTATCGTGGAATAATCGTTAGAAAATATTACATTTATTTCACATTGAAACGAGATCTCTTATCACGTATAATTATCATAATTGATAATAATTATTCACGTACGAATAATATATATGGCTGATAGTTGGATATTTAACGACTTCGTTTAATTCTAGTTTTAATTTCGTCGATCGTATCGTGGAATAATCGTTAGAAAATATTACATTTATTTCACATTGAAACGAGATCTCTTATCACGTATAATTATCATGATTGATAATAATTATTCACGTACGAATAATATATACGGCTGATAGTTGGATATTTAACGAATTCGTAATAATTAATTACGGGACTATCGATGTCCTGTAATGATTTCTATAAACTCGTATTAAAAATTATTAAAAATTATTGAAATCGCATGAGTGAGAAGGAGAAAGAGAGAGAGAGAGAGAGAGAGAGAGAGAGAGAGAGACGGAGAGAGTTACAAAAAAAAATTTCGCGTACTTTCTTTCTCTCTTTCTTTCTTTTTGTTTTTTTTTTTTTTTCTTTCTTTCTTTCTTTTCCTCGGCCACCACCACGCTTTTCATTATTCGATTCTGCCAAAGTTTTCCGAAAACGTGGAATAAAAATTACGTGAGCGGCCACGTGGAAAAACTTTTGAGAGATGGAGGAGGAGTAGGAGGAGGAGGAGGAGGAGGAGGAGGAGGAGGAGGAACGACGACGTTCAGGTAGAGTTGTATTCTTACGGAGGAAAAAGTTAAATTCGTGACTCGAAATAAAAAGACCGAGGAAATTCTTGTAACGTTCGCCGTCCATACCTGGACTCTCTCTCTCTTTCTCTCTCTCTCTCTCTCTCTCTCTCTCTAGAGAAATAGCAATCCATCATGTTCCAAATGTTCAACCGGCGTAGTAGGTACAATCGATCGTCATAAAGGACGCCGTCTGGAATACGGACGAATGGATGGATGGACGAATGGATGGATGGATGGATGGATGGATGGATGGACGGATGGATGGACGAAAGGATGGTAGGACTGTGACGGTCGTATTTCGAAGGTCTGACGAAAAATCTCTCTCTCTCTCTCTCTCTCTCTCTCTCTCTCATTCTCTACCTTGTAGAATTTCACGAAGTTGAAAAGCAAACGACGACGAGTTTGACCAATCAGAGAATACCGAAACCGATAATCGTGTTCGTTTCGTTTCGTTTTGTTTCGGAGGGGGGTGGGATTGAAGGGGGGAGGGTCTTAACCCCGTTGTTACATACGTACGAACGCGAAATAACGAAAAGAAACGCGACGCCGGTTGAATGAAATTTAGAAATTTAATAAAAAAAGCGACGCGTACTTTTTGTTTTGGTAATTAATTAAAATAATATCATCGATAATAGATAAGTATGGAAATGAAAAATAAAATGATAAAAAAAAAAATAAAAGATAAATAATAAATAAATAATAACAATTTCTTTTTCACTTTCTTCTCTTCCTTCCTTTTTTTTTTTTCTTTCTTATCGAAAATAATATGAAAGGATATAATATCGTATAGAGACTACGACGGTGGGATATAATTATTTGCATCGAACAAATAAAAACGTTTATATCATCGATCTGTTTATTTAAAGAAAAGAAAAAAGAAAAGAACGAACGAACGAAAGAGAGAGAGAGAGAGAGAGAGAGAGAGAGAAAGAAATAAAAAAAAAAAACGCACAGAAAGGGAATCATACTCCGATCAAAATTCGTCAAATATTTAACGAAGGACGTGCGCGTTCGCGTTGTCCAGCTATTGGTACGTTTTTAAAACGTGAAAATTATATTATCGTCGTTTTCTAATACGACCGTATGATAGAGCTGGAAGAGATGGACGGTGTTAGGAAGAAGAAAAAAACTTGGAGAGAAGAAAAGGGTGAAGGGAAGAGAAGAGAAACTCGGATTTCAGAAAACAAGGAACAAATTTTCTTACGAAAGATAAACAAAAGAGACGAACGGCAGGCAATTTCGTTGTTGCCTTGCCACCGTTGGGAAGTTCGAGCCTACCACACTCTTTATCTTTGTTTTTGTCCGTCTTTATATATATGTATATATATGTATATATATGTGTGTGCATGTGTGTCTCTCTCTCTCTCTCTCTCTCTCTCTCTCTATCTCTATCTATCTCTCTCTGTCTCTCTCGCTCGTTCACGTTCTCTCAGGCCAATGTACTTGTATCTATGATGCCACCCCAAAAGTGCTGTTAGGTCGGACCCAAAGCGAACGCTTGTATACACAAGTTTAACGTGCGTACGCGCACGTATATGTATATATATATATATATAATATACACGCACACGCAAATACACGAATACGTAAGTGCATACATCTATGTATCTATGCATGTATGTATGCATGTACGTTGTATGTATGTAAACGTACGTATAGTAGAATAGCGCGCGAGCGCGCTTAACCCAACGAACCT